>OY482672.1:136904579-137107079 GCA_960531455.1 Urophora cardui
GGCAAACAAAAAGCGAAAGAAGACTATCAATTTTGTTAGCACAAAATTAGGGCAAGGGAAGATGGATTTAAAATAAAAAATAAACGAAGTGAAAGTATATAGAATGAGATAAAGATATTTGCGAGATTGTGTGACCGCGATAAAACCAGCGCCAAACAAGTGCTTCAATATTAAACTTTGTAAGGTACTCTTTTTACTACGCGCATGCAAGCAACTATTTATGCATCAATGTGCGTCTATAAATTCATATATAAAACTATAAATACATATGTACATGCAACCGAAATACTCGACGCAGTGCATCTCACTTGTATATAAAATTAATTGTACGAAGGTGAAGTTTGTTTCTAAGTTCGTTTAAAGTTTGCTTGTCGCTAATCTTTTGGGCAACCAAGCGTTGATGATGAAGTTGATGAAGCCAACACCAGCACCAACACCAACACCAGAACCACTAACACCACCACAATCATCGTTACCGCCTCAACGGTGTCGAAAGTCTAAGCGCAACTCATTCGTTAAAGTGCCGCTGCGGCAAGTGGACAATTTATGGAATAATTTTTGATGTTGAAAGTGTAGTTAAGAGTTAAGAGTTGAGTAAACTTGTAAATATTGAAAACTTTTGTTTTCGTGTGTGTGTTGGCGTGTGTGTGTGTGTGATATTTAATAAACTTATAAAACTATGGAAAATTCTAATTTGTATATACATATGTACAAGTGTTTTATGTAGAGATTTTGTTGGTTTTTTCCGAGAGTCTATGTAACTCCTTATTCCATTCACAAATTGATAATACATTGTCCAACAGCATTTTTCTGGGCTCTATAATTCCCACACAAAATAAAAGACAGAAAGCAAATCAGTAAATCTCACACTGAAAACCTTCCGTTCAGTGCATGAATATAATACACGCTTTCGCCTAAAATTATGCAAGCTTTACATACAAACAGGTAAAGCTAATAAAAGCGTGTTAGGAAACAGATGTTCATCCCTGCGTTTTCTCGTCTATCTCAAGTAAGTAACATCTGGGGAACTTCTAGACGTTATTCGAGAGATATTGTCTATTTTACAAAAACAAATTTCATTGCTATCGCGTCTCTTACTTCTTGGTGTGCATGGAGAAGATACTTTGAGTATTGAAAAATAAAACAAAACCAAACCAATTTTTTAAACAAATAAGTAATTTATAGTTTAAGCGAAATTCAAATAAAAATAAAATAAATCTGGAAGACGACAATGTTCTTGAAAATAATGCTCGTGCTTATAGTACATAATTTGGTGTTTTTCCATTTTTTTTTTCAAATTGGTAAGTTTTCTAGAAATGTTCTAGGACTTCATGGAATTCAAAAGTTTTGGTTCTATCTCCTTTTTAGGCTCTCTTCAAAGGGAATAGGAAGAAAATATATGGTACTACGAGTACCTATATGTACATATGTTCCTGAAGGAAAATATTTGATGTTACACTCCAGAAATGTGTTTTTGGGGAAACCCCGTTTTTGTCAAAAATGCCACTTACACCATATTATACTTGGTCAACACGCGGTATTGGTTATAAAAAATAAAAAATTTACAAAATATATATGTATACATATTTGCATTTTTATTTAGATTTTATATGAAGTGAGAAAATTGTAGGAGCAATTATTAATTGACGCTTTTGTGTCTCCCAGATGACACTAAGAAGTTACTTCCGGAAGTGTCGTATTATTTTATTTGTACGCAACGTTTGCGTCTCTTCCAAACGACACTTGGAAGATACTTCCTGAAGTGTCGACTGTGACTCTTTATGGACGTAACGTTGACGGGGAACACTTTTTCCCGAATGAAGATAGGAAAAAGTTGAGAAAGCGATATCTTCCGCGATTGATTTAAACTTCTTGAAGTTACTTTTTCCTCACTTCCACGATAATAAATGTTGGCTGGGTCAGAATAATTAAAAAAATGTAATGCTTTTGTTATACAGACCTGTATTTTTTTCACCCATATACTTGCAGTGAATATTCATGTAAAATTCATTGCATATTTCAAGACGTCATGTTGGATTATTATCTCCTGTGTTCTTTTATGTTCTTTGCACAAAGGTTTTGTCTGGGGAGACCCCTATTGAAATTTTATGGCAAATAATGAACATTTTAACCCTCTAGCGACCTTCAAAATGTTATTATTTTCGGATTCTCTCAAAAAAGGGGTCAAACGTCCACTTCGTGGGTAAGTCATTAACCCCAAGTGCAACAGTAAGTTACCACCAGCTCAAATAATGTATTATAGGAAGACTTTTCCGAAAAAAAATAATTGTTTTAGGACCACCCTAGATGTCACCAAATCACATTTTTCCTAATATATGCGACAGTTATAGTCGTATCGCAAAATTTAATGCATCATTATTTTTGTCTCGAGTGAAGAATTTTTCTTACGTAATCCCATTAACCTTAAGTGCACCAATAGGGCACTTACGACCCAGTTCCTCAGTTGCTACCACCCTAGTGTAACTTTTTAATGCCAGCATATTAAAGACCGTCAAAAAATCATTAAAATCTTACTTGAAGAAATATTTACATATATTATTTCAGTAGAACCCGAAAAAAACACATTTAGAACAAAAAAAAACTAATTAAAAATAGTCTGTTTTGTGCTGACGGTAGTCTTTTGGCAGAATTTAGCATGTAACTTTAGAATTTTGCCAGCTCTCTATCCTCTCCGAACTATCATGTTCATAGCTTTATGCACAGAAGGCTACTAAAACTGACCTAGCTAAATAGCGAAAACGAAAGCCCGTCATCGCTACCGACTTGACATGCTTACAGCGAAAATTCGTAGCATACATTTTGGCTGGAGGGAATTACAGAAATAGAGAGAGAGAAAGAGAGCGAGAGTTACAGCAAGAGATGTCGTGTTGATGAAAATGAACTAGCTTCATTAACGCGTTTATTCATTGACTGTTCACTGGAGCGTTCATTTGGTGCATGAAAAATAACTGTTATGTTAAATGAACGAGAGAGTGAGAGAGCAGGAAATGGAGAACAAAGTGTGATACACTTTTGCGGTTCATCCTCAAAATTCATGGCCAAAGCGGTGAAAAAAGCTTTTATCCCTGTTTTTTTTTTCTCGATGAGAGCACTCTCTATGCTTGTGGCGCCCACGTGGTTTTCGTAAAATTCAGTCATTTTGATGCGTTTTCTTTCTGTTTATTTTGCTCGCAAGTTTCAATGCAAAAGCGCTGCATTAGCGATAAAATATTAGAATGTAGACTAATATACAACTATTGCTTTGCTTAATTGTGGAAGAGCCTAAGGCTAGAGGTCGGAAACTATCGATAGTCAGCACCATCGATAGTGTACGATAGTTTTTTGCAAACTATCGATAGTATATCGATAGTTGACGATAGCTTCGGGTGATTTGGGAGAGTCTACGGCTACGCTCACATTGTAACCGCCTTTTGCCGTCCGGCAGCAAACACATCCGCAAACACATCTGTTTTAAATGAGCTCACCCGATTTCACCCGAATGTAAACAAACTTTGCCAACCTGTCCTGGTCTTATTCTTACCAATACATGAAAGTAATAGAAGATGATCCAATAAAATTTTTTTCAGTACATTGTTTTGTTTTATTTATTTATTAGTAGAGCTCGGAAAAATAGGTGAAACCAAGCGCCTAAAAAATGCTACATTTTGTAAATTTTGGTTGTTTTCAGTGGCGGGATTACAATTTAAATATAAAGTGGTAGCATATTGGTATGATGAAGATTTTATTAGAAAAGTTCTTAATCATGTTACACAAATTTGCAGTTTGAATAAACATACAGTGGTGTGTGATGAAATAAAGCCAAAGAGGGATTTAGTTTCTTTGACATTTTTACTGAAAAAAAGTATGAAGAACACATTTTGTATTTTATATTTTTGTACATCGTCAAGCTTTTTGAAAGCAAAACAAAACTAGCTGCAATGAAAATAAAATTTGGGAAAAGTAAGTAAATTATGGCATAGTTAATGTTCCAATAACTCATAAACAAAAATGCAGAACGGTTTTTACCACGACAGAAATTTGCATTTTTACAGATATGGAATTATGCCGAGTATCCAATTGGAAAATTGTAAACCCTGAAATGGTCATAAGAAAAAATAGGAAAGTTCAAATCAAGTTTTTTTACCTAAAATATGCAAATGTTTAAAGTCAGACCACTACAAATTAAAAAGCTGTATTATATATTCCATTTGCTAATATGCACTTGCCTCATTTTCATTCAAAATATATTTGGTTTGAAACTGTAATTGCTTTTCCTTCACGTGCGAAGATTTTGTCTCAAATTTAAGCGAGTCACTACAAATTTTTAATTTTTTTCTTTATTCTTTATAATTATATATTTATTTAATATACCTTATTTATTATTATTCTTTATTATTATATTTATTTATTGTAGCTTTCTTTGCAATTTTTCACGTGCAACCCATAAAAAACCTTAATAATTTATTTTTCTGGCATCCTAGTAAGCAAAAAATCCAATTGCATTCACGGGGGCTTAGACCTGAATGAACCCCTTAACTCTTAAACTTGCCACTGGAATTGCTCACAAACATTACGTAGCATAATTTTAGGCGTTTGATTTTCACCTATTATCCGAGCTCTATTTATTAGCCATTTATTCTTGTTCAAAAAAATTAATATATTAACCAGAGGCCATAACAATTATAACAAATAATTATAAAAATCACTTGATAACAATTATTGAGCAATGGAAAAATTTTTCCATCATCAATAACAATTACTCAAAGATCGATATTTTTTCGATCAGATCATAATTGTTACTAGCAATTAATATTGTTTTCGATCTTCCATAACAATTACTGGATGATGGATATTTTTTAGATCAGTTCATAATTAATTAAGACTCGACCAAATGATAGCCCTAGCCAAGCGCTTTCATTTGATACCCATTTTGCGGTTTTCGGTATTCTATATTCGTATTCCGTATCCATATTTATCCGCTTTTCCACAATTATGAGCTGACTCAGTTATCGATAAATTTATCGAAATATATCGTAGTCCAAATAAAACCTGGGGCCATCCCCTTTCGTTTGATACCCATATTGTAGTGTAATTTTAATGTTTTTGGGTAATCACATTTTAAACGACCATGCGACTAGAACGCATGTCGTATTTATGTTGCTTTGACTACTTGCTAGTCAGCAATTCAAACCCTGCATGGAATAGTTACCGTTTGTTTGGTGCCTAGTGGTCACATTTCAAATTTTCAATAAACTATCGATAGTTCAAACGATAGTCGAAAACCATCGATAGTGTAAGCGATGTTCAGCAACCATCGATAGTGACGATAGTGCCATCGATAGTTTCCGATCACTACCTAAGGCCTATAACAAAGTGTTAACTCAACACTAGTAGTTATGAAAGAGGATGTCTCCTAGACCATCTAGAGTACTAGTCCATTTACAACATATTACAAATAAAATATATATGTATCTATTTGTTGCTTAAAACGACTTCAAATGAAATTTCTGACCTTGAACTTGTGCAGCAAAATTTCATGAGGCATTTTTTTGTGGCGATTTTTAACGCTTTAACGCCCAAACACTATCAGAAGGAAACTCAAAAATCGCATATTTTTTTGAAATTTTTTCTATCGTTTGAAATTCCTTGCGCGCTGCGACCAATTTTTTTTAACGTAAAAATATTCCTAGAATTTTGTCTTGTGCTTTCACTTCAACACGATATCTGCCTGTTGTTGCTGCTACCAAACCAATATCATTTTTGGCTGTTGTTATTTTATTGTTGTTGATATTTGTTTGTTTTTGCTATTTTTTTGTTGTTCCTTTTTTTTATTGTTTTTGCTATTTTATTGTTTTGTCCTTTTTCTTTGTTTCTGAAGATAATCAAGTTTTCGTCACGTTTACAGTTCAGCGTCAAATCAACAGAATTTTGTGTGTGTTTGTGTGTGGCCTTCTTATAGGCGCGCATGAACCTAAATGCTTTTGGTCAATGCCAATGACATTTACAACAATGCGGTGACAAAGATGTTGGCTAAAAATAGCACAAAAGCGTAGACTAATGCACAGCAGTCAGTAGTCAGTAAAGCAAATCATTACCTTTCTTTTTTTATCTGCTTAGAATGGCGGTGTTTGGGTATTAATAACTTCGTTTCAGTGTTTCTAATTATTACTTCATTAGCGCATTTGTATTCTACTTATGAAAAAAAGCCTAGTAGGTGTTATTGTATTTCCGGCATCAGTACCGAGGCATCTGAATTGTCAACCGTCTAATGCTACATAATGATTTTGACGTTCAGGCGGGATGAAAGGGCCTCCCACTGCGAATCGTTTTTTGCGTGTAATTGTGTTAGATTCATTATTGCTTTTTTTTAGATAATTGAGGAAGGGGTAAATGGTACAAATTATTGGGAAATGAGTCTGAGATTCTTAGACAGTCCAGAGAGTCGTCATTGTTGCAAAATCATAAGCGAGTCTAAAGTTGATTCGACCTTGCTCCACTACAAAATCTAGATGTTTTTGCAATTATTCCGAGTCGGAGGTAGTTTCGAAATTGTTAAGCGATTGCCGTGATTGACCCTCTTTCGTGTGACTTCCTCAGCTTGACTACAAAAGTTAATTCGAGCTGAAGAACTCCACCGTACAGGAAGCATCTTATACCACAAAAGTGTGCAACTGCTGGCTTACGCCGATGACATTGACATCATTGGCACTAACACGCGCGCCAGAACATATCTGCCTTCCCCAAGCTGGATAAAGAGGCTAAGAAAATGGGTTTGGCGGTCAACGAGGACAAAACGAAGTACCTCCTGTCTTCGCACAAAGAAATAGCACGCCTTGGCAGCCACGTCACTGTTGACAGCTGCAAATTCGAAACAGTTAAGGACTTCGTCTATTTGGGGAACCAGCATTAACACCAAGAATAATATCAGCACGAGAATCCAGCGAAGAATCACTCTTGATAATAAGTGCTACTTTGGTCTAAGTAGGCAATTGGAAAGTAAAGTCCTCTCTCGGCGAACAAAAATCACGCTCTACAGGACGCTGATCATTCCAGTCCTAATGTACGGCACAGAAGCATGGATAATGTCATATTCAGATGGGATGGCGCTTGGGGTATTCGAGAGAAAAGTTTTTTGGGAAGATTTATGGATCTTTGCACGTAGGCGAGGGCGAGTATCGACGGAGATTTAACGATGAGCTGTACGAATTCAGACAGCTCAGCAGATATCAGCAGACATTGTTCAGCGAATAAAGATCTAGCGACTGCGTTGGGCAGGTCATGTCGTGAGAATGTATGAAAGTGCTCCGGCCCAGAATGTATTTCTATATCGAAGCTCACTAAAGACAGAATAAAATGGAGAACTCCACTACGTAGAAAAGATCAGGTGCAAAGAACTCATCCGCCTTTGGTATTTCCAATTGGCTCCAGGCAGCACGAGGCGATTAGCGTGGTTTATCGGATTCAGTCGAAATCGTCTAGACGATTACGAGCCAATTTAGAAGAAGAAGAAGAAGAATAAAAAGAAGGAGATTGACGGCTGCTCTTCAAATACGACTGAGAACAATAGAATAAAATATTACTTTTTGGTTGCTTGCTTTTCCGACAGGGTAGGAATATGATGCATTGTGGAACGATTTTCCGTCATCGAAAAAATATACTGAAGATGGCCCATATCAGCCGAAACCGGTTTGTTTCCAAACCAAACTTGACAAGGGATAACGGAAAATCGTTCCACAATGAAGTTTAAAATATCACGAACTCGCTCATCACTACACCATTTCCAGATGGATATTAGAAAGCGTCAACTGGATTTTAGAAAGGGGAAATTGGATTTTAGAGATGTCAATTGGATATTAGAAAGGGGAAATTGGATTTTAGAAATGTCAATTGGATTTTAGAAAAGGGAAATTGGACTTTAGAAACTGTATATTGGATTTTATGCAATAAAGAATTTCTATTCGAAAAATTGTGTGATTTTAGAAAAGGGAAATTGGACTTTAGAAACTGTAAATTGGGTTTTATGCAATAAAGAATTTCTATTCGAAAAATTCTGTGTAAAATTTATTTTACACGCACATTCTAAAATCCAATTCACGCTTTTGAAAATCCAATTTAATAATAATAATACAATGGTGCTATTATAACTCTGACGAGTTTTATGGCCGAGCTTCTCTCCCAATTCGAGGTGTGCTCCTTTTGTTTTTCCTACTAATTGGGTGGACCTACAGTTTTATGCCGGCTCCGAACGGCGAATGCATTTTTTGTGAGAAGCTTTTTCATGGCAGAAATACTCTCGGAGGGTATGCCGCCCACTGCCGAGAGGTGACCGCTGCTCTTAAAAAACCCAATAATTGGATTTTACTAATTAGAAAATTTTTTTTGGTGTTTGTGCGGACAGGGGTTTGAACCCGAGACCTCTGGTATAGCAGGCGAGCACTCTACCCACTGCACCACAGCGGCCTAAAATCCAATTTACGTTTTCTAAAATCCTCTTAACGCTTTCTAAAATCCAACTGACATTTCTAAAATCCAATTTCTCCTTTCTAAAATCCAATTGACATTTCTAAAATCCAATTCTCTCTCTCTAAAATCCAAAGGTCGTTTCTAAAATCCAGTTAACGCTTTCTAAAATCCATCTGGAAATGGTGTAGTGCAAATATTCATACATATTTTACTTTTATTGTCAATAAAAATTTGTTTCAAAGCATACTTTTAGGATTTGCACAGCTTTTCTACAATCCCTCGGAACTCCGATCGCGGCGACGCCGACTGCTACGACAAAACGAAAATTGGTATTCTGGTTTACGACGTTGCGAACATAAGTGTTGTTAAGTGTTAAACTATGTTCGAATCAGTGTTAGATAGCGTTTATGCGAAATAATATGTATTATTTGGCAGCACATTTGTATTTTTGACAGCAAATTTATATTTTCAGTAAGTTTTAGATTAAATTTTCAGAAAGAATATATTAAATGGTTAAAAAATGGATTCCAGCTTATTTAGTGGAAAAATAAATGGAAGAACAAAGGAATTTGGACATTAATTTTAATTCAATTTTTTTTAATATTGCTTTCTATTATAAAAAAAAGTGCCAACATATATGAAAACGGCATTTATAGAATACTGTCACAAAGTTTCATGCGATAATACCTTGTAATTCGGAAATTAACACCGGCTAAGCTTGGAGGATTGCTCCGTGTGTAGAAGTCCACGTAAGTGGGGAAAGCTTCTGACTGCCATCCACCTGGGGGTGGCCAGAGCGATTCTTCTGCATGCGGAGCAAGCAGCTCACGACTTCCGCGCAGTGTCCTCTGGATAGCCACCGAACACCCGTTTGGTGGTGAACTAAAGTGAGAAGGCGACAACTCGACAAGGCCACTCCGACATATTCGGTTTAAGGGCTTGTTGAGGGGAATAACTGCAGCGTCTGTTCACCAGAAGGTGCGGCTGCGAGCGGGCGTCTGTCCTGGAGCAAGCGGCTCGCTATATAAACGTATAACAATATACAACTCCCGCAGGGCGGGTTGTGCGTCGGGCTTGGGACCCACCACGTAAAAAATCCTATCCAATGAAAAATCCAACAATGCCTCGGATGAGACCACCTCTTTTTATTGACGACCATGGCAAACGTTTAAAGGACTATGATTTGAGGGTATGCACCTGGAACGTCCGGACCCTTAATTGGGAAGGTGCCTCTGCCCAGCTGGTTGATGTCCTCGGAAGAGTGAAAGCTGACATCACCGCCATACAAGAGATGCGGTGGAAGGGGCAAGGCAAGAAGAAATGCGGGCCTTGCGTTATATATTACAGTGGCCATGCAGAGGAGCGTATATTTGGTGTTGGTTTTGTGATGCGAAAGAGACTCAGCCGCCGAGTACTGTCGTTCACGCCAGTGAACGAGCGTCTAGCCACGATCCGCATCAAAGCGAGATTTTTCAACATATCTCTCATCTGCGCCCACGCCCCGACGGAAGAGAAGGACGATGCGATCAAAGAACTTTTTATGAGCAGTTAGAGCATGCCTACGACCGCTGCCCCCGTCACGACATTAAGATTGTGCTTGGCGATTTTAATGCCAGGGTGGGTAAGGAAGGTATCTTTGGCAGCACAGTCGGAAAATTCAATCTCCACGACGTAACCAGTCCCAATGGGACGAGACTAATCGACTTCGCCGGGTCACGAAACATGGTCATTAGCAGTACCAGATTCCAGCACAAAAAAATACACCAAGCCACATGGCTGTCCCCTGATCGAAAAACGCGAAATCAAATTGATCACGTCATGATCGATGGCAGACACAGCTCCAGCATCCTAGATGTGCGCACAATCCGTGGTCCCAATGTCGACTCCGACCACTATCTTGTAGCAGCCAAGGTACGCACCCGCCTCTGTGCAGCAAAGAATGTGGCAACAGGACAGCAAGGAAAGTTTGAAGTCGAAAGGCTGCACATGACGCAGACAGCCAATGAATACACCACTCGGCTCTCACTCCTGCTCTCTGAGAGCAATCCTTCACCAAACGATGTATCTGAGGAATGGGAACACATCGCTCGTTCACTTCGTATCGCCGCTGAGGAATCTATAGGATACAAGCGAGCTCGCCAAAACACCTGTTACGACAAGGAATGTCGCGATGCCTCGGAAAGAAAGAACGCCGCCTACAGGGCTACATTGTGTGCGGGCGCAACGCGAAGCATATGGGAGCGTTATCGAACGGCGAGGAAGGAAGAGAGGCGCCTTTTTCGAAAGAAGAAAAGGGAGGCTGAAAGGCGCGAGTGTGAAGAGCTTGAGATGCTGGCGGGTAGGAACGATGCTCGAAAATTCTATCAAAAAATCAGGCGGATGACTGAAGGTTTCAAAACCGGGGCAAATTCCTGCCGGAATGATAACGGCGATCTGGTAACTGATGTCCAGAGCATACTTAAGTTGTGGAGGGATCACTTCTCCTCCTTGCTAGATAATGGCAACAGTCAAATTGCTGAAGGAGAAGATGTACGACCCGAATCCCCAATAGCAGATGATGGTAGGCATGTTCCACCACCCGATCATGACGAAGTGCGAATAGCAATGTCTCGGCTTAAAAATAACAAAGCCCGGGCGCTGACGGTTTGCCAGCCGAGCTATTCAAACATGGTGGCGAAGAGTTGATAAGGAGCATGCATCAACTCCTATGCAGAATATGGTCGGACGAGCGCATGCCCGACGATTGGAACTTAAGTGTGCTCTGCCCAATCCACAAAAAAGGAGACTCCACAGTACGCGCCAATTATCGTGGGATAAGCCTCCTGAATATCGCATATAAGGTCTTAGCAAGTGTATTGTGCGAAAGACTGAAGCCCACCGTCAACAAGCTGATTGGACCTTATCAGTGTGGCTTCAGACCTGGTAAATCTACCATCGACCAGATCTTCACAATACGCCAAATACTGGAAAAAACCCATGAAAAAGGAACCGACACACACCATCTCTTTTTCGATTTTAAAGCCGCTTTTGATAGCACGAATAGGAATTGCCTATATGCCGCAATGTCTGAATTTGGTTTCCCCGCAAAACTTATACGGCTATGCCAAATGACGCTGACTAACACCACCAGCTCCGTCAGAATTGGGAAGGACCTCTCCGGACCGTTCGAGACCAAACGAGGTTTCAGACAGGTGATTCCCTTTTGTGTGACTTCTTCAATTTGATGCTGGAAAAGATAATACGAGCTGCAGAACTTAACCATACAGGAAGCATTCTATACCACAAGAGTGTGCAACTGCTGGCGTACGCCGATGATATCGACATCATTGGCACTAACACTCGCGCCGTATGTTCTGCCTTCTCCAAGCTGGATAAAGAGGCTAAGAAAATGGGTTTGGCGGTTAACGAGGACAAGACGAAGTACCTCCTGTCATCACACAAAGAAACGGCACGCCTTGGCAGCCACGTCAATGTTGATAGCTACAAATTCGAAACTGTTAAGGACTTCGTCTATTTGGGAACCAGCATTAACACCAAGAATGATGTCAGCACGGAGATCCAACGAAGAATCACGCTTGCCAATAAATGCTACTTCGGACTAAGTAGGCAACTGAAAAGTAAAGTCCTCTCTCGACAAACA
Organism: Urophora cardui; assembly: GCA_960531455.1. Classification (NCBI taxonomy): domain Eukaryota; kingdom Metazoa; phylum Arthropoda; class Insecta; order Diptera; family Tephritidae; genus Urophora; species Urophora cardui. The sequence goes on from OY482672.1 coordinate 136,916,683, forward strand.
AAAATCACACTCTACAGGACGCTCGTCGTTCCAGTCCTCATGTACGGCGCAGAAGCATGGACAATTTCAAAATCAGATGAGATGGCACTTGGAGTATTCGAGAGAAAAGTTCTTCGTAAGATTTATGGACCTTTGCGCGTTGGCGTGGGCGAGTATCGACGGAGATTTAACGATGAGCTGTACGAGCTTTACACAGACATCGACATTGTTCAGCGAATAAAGATCCAGCGGCTGCGTTGGGCAGGTCATGTCGTGAGAATGGAAGAAGGCGCTCCGTCCAAGATAGTATTTCTATCGAAACCCGCTGAACGCAAAAGAAAAGGGAGACCTCCACTGCGTTGGGAAAGTCAGGTGGACAGCGATGCTGCCTCCCTAGGTGTTCCCAAGTGGCGCCATGCTGCACGAAACAGGAGCAATTGGCGCGCGCTGTTGGACTCGGCCAGAATCGTCTAGACGGTTAAGCGCCAATCAAGAAGAAGAAGAAGAAGCTTGGATAGAATGAACCAATTTTATTTATTTACAAACTACTGCGAATTTTTCAGTGAAACTTTCAGGAAATATTCTTTGGATGATAATTCATCTACCTTTAACGCTTTCAACTATTATTAAATTATAATATTAAAGTTCTCCAAAAGGAGAATTCTGCCGGCTGAGGTTTTTTTATAGCGCGCCCAAAGGCCGGTGACACAAAGAAGTCTTCTACACACACATTGCTTTAACAAGGAATATCTCTTGCGCTATAATCGTCCGCGGGAGCGAATTTTTTATGATCTGCGATAGGATCGTGGTTCATTATATACAAATTTTCCCTTAACACCAGTGGTACATTATTGCGATTCCCACTTTAACCATTAGTAATTTAAAAATAATGAAAAAAACTGGACTCCATGAACTCAAGGGCAATTAAAATACCAACTTTAGTGAAAATAACATTTACAGCTTATTCCAACAAAGTTTCATGCGAAAACCTCTTGCAGTTGGTTTGTTTTACACTATTTATAGTGATATATTATACGGATGCAATGCATTGATGACGCTCCACACTGTTCGCATATCAACAAGTTTTTATGGATCGCAAAACATAAAAGCAAATTTGAGATCCAGGTTGCGATCAATCAAATCATGAATATGTACATATGCAGGAATTTTGTGACTCGCCAGGATGCGTTGAGCATGAACGGATATAGAAAGTGAGCACGTTTCTTCGATTTGTTAGTTTCTCGTGCAAATGTTTGTAAATCATGTTGCAAGGCGATATTTTAAATCTTTAAAAAGATACAGTCAGGCAAAAATGCTTAAAGGAGTACATCTTGGCACAGAAATTATGCCCGAGTTGCGCTACCCACTCATATTACATGATCGTAGTAATAATACACAATTAAAATTATTTTCAGAAGCTTTCATTAAATAATAATATATAAATATTGCTAAAAAGGATAATAAATTTTATTATTAAATAAAATTTCAATACGTTGAAACTCCTTGTACTTATTTCCCTCTATTCAGTCTATTGTACTAAAGCAGATTCCTTTTGTTCACTTATTTTGCAAAGAAAAGGCCAGTAGCATAGCTAAACCAAGCCCGTTTTGTATAATAATGTTGCATAAATTTAAAAATCATAGTTTAATTACATTAAATTGGTAATATTTCCAAAAATAATCAAAATTTCTATTGCCTCCGACACACAAAAGCTGACGGAAAGAATCGCTCCGATAAACTGTCAAAAATCCGATCCATCGTGAACCAGAATGCCGATTTCCGAACTTCGAAAAAATCTGACGTTCATCGGACGTCAATCGAATTGCAGAATGCCATTTGATCCGATTCACCTCCAATGAAAGTGGATCGTAAACCGGAATAGATGTGTTAGTTTCGAATCACGTAAAAGTTGTGGAGGCACTGTAGCGATGTCAGATTAGCTGCTTTCCTTGTAACTTTGTTAATGCCCTTACGTGGGTTTTTTGTTTGGAAATATGGTTTATAAATAAGTAGTACTAGCATATGCAAATATTTAGAAATATATTTGTACATATAATATATAAGTATATATATATAAGTACTAGCTGACGCGGCAAACTTCGTTCTGCCCAAAATAGATTTTTATACTCAGCTGTACTAGTACACAGAGTATTATAATTTTGATTTCCTAACGGTGGATTGTAACAGAACGAAATAATCGAGATAGATATAGACTTATATATATCAAAATGATCAGCGTGAAAAGAGAAATCGATTGAGCCATGTCGTACGTCCGTCCGTCTGTCCGTCCGTCTGTCCGTCTGTCCGTCTGTACGCACGATAACTCACGCAAAAATCGAAATATTTTGATGAAATTTGGAATGCAAGTTGGTATCAAGACGAGAACGGATGGTATTGAAAATGGGCGAAATCGGACCATGACCACGCCCACCTCCCCTATATAGTAAAAATCGGAAATTTGGTATCTCAGTCACTAATATAGCTGGAGCGATGAAATTTTACCCACGTGTTGAGCTCAGGCCCCTATGAAGAAATTTGATGAAATTTTGGAAAATGGGCGGTGCCACGCCCACTTATTAAGGGGCAAACATTGAAAGTTTTATGAGTCATAACTCAGAAACTATTGAAGATATATAGATGAAATTTGGTACGCGTGATATATTTGCTTACGCAAATGTTTTGACGAAAAATTGCCAAAATCGGTTAACGACCACGCCCACTTTTATATATGGGTATTATAAAGTGACCTAATAAAAACATTTGAAGCGATATCTCTGTCAAATATAAAGATATATCAATGAAATTTTATGGCAAGATTCCAACTAAGGACATAAAACAAAAAACACAAAAATTTTGGAAAATGGGCGTGGCACCGCCTCCTTTTAGGAGCAGGAATATACGAGATTTTGGAGCCCATATCTCGACAAATAATTGATATATTATGACGAAACTTGGTGTATACACTTTTATTACTTGTAGCAATACATGTTGAAAATTTTAGCGAAATCGGTTGACGACCACGGCCACTTTTATATATGGGTATTATAAAGTGGCCTAATAAAAACATTTTAAGCGATATCTTTGTCAAATATAAAGATAATTCATTGAAATTTGGTGGCATGAGTTCTACAATAGACTGGAAACAAAAAATAGACAAATTTTGGAAAATGGGCGTGGATACGCCCACTTCATGCAGCACTCGCTTTATATAAAGTACACCGTGTTTCCATCAAAGGCAAACAAACAATAAGCATACAGCTGAGTATCTAATGTTCGATTCCACTCGAACTTAGACTTCCTTACTTGTTTTTTATTAATTTCGTTTCAAAAATTTTTATTACACCGGTATTATTTTTAATAGAAAATTAACGATTATTCACTACTTCATTGTGTATACAACTTCAAAAATATATAATTTTAGTATTCAGTTTAAGGCTGCACGATACACAACATTTTTAGTTTTCTGTCCCGGAGCGTAAATAAATAGCGGGAACGGTTTTCCAACATGGGAACACGCCACATAGAGCTGACCATTTGAAAAGCCTGGCATTTCTAGGTTTATGCCGCATACTTCCAACGACCGCCCTTGTGACTTGTTAATTGTCATCGCAAATGCAAGTTTCACTTGGAACTGCATACGTTTGAATTGGAAGGGCAAATCTGTTGAAGATAAGGGAATCCGGGGAAGTAGGCATTCCTCTCCCTTGAACGGGCCTTTCAAAATGCTTGCCACTATTAAATTGTCCATTAGCTTTGTAACAATCAGTCGTGTACCATTGCACAGTTTGGGAGCATGAAGATTGCATAGCATAATAACAACAGACCTAACTTTGAGACCCAAATGATGAGGAGGCATTGCAGGCAAATCCAGAGAGTTTAATAACTCCACTGGGTAATTTACTACTTCGTCTTCATTTTCAACGCGATCAATAGATTTATAAGAACGCAGATCTCCCGGAATTTGATTTTGAATCGTCCAATTCAAGTCGTTGGCATCAATATTTTTTGCTGCTAAAATTGCGCGTGCGTCTAACCATTCGTAGTTACCATAATTTTGAGCGATAGTTGGATATACACTGCTAATTAGTTCATCCTTACTTGAAGCAAATTGGTAAATCGCAGTTGGAATCGATATTAATCCACTGCAAGGATATATCGGAACTTGTCCATTGCCGATTCGCAGCAGCTTTTTTGAAAGAGCGTCTGCATTGCTATCGTGTTGCAGCAGAACTCGCATATTGATGGTCAATGAAATGGTTTAAACAAACCTCCACAAATGCGATGACTTCAGACATGTGTTTATCTCATCCGCCGCTGTTGATTTTGGAATCACGGGTAGTGTTTGTCTGAAGTCGCCCGCCAGCAATATCTTCACTCCTCCAAAGCAACGATCATTATTGCGCAAATCTCTCAATGTTCGGTCGAGTGCTTCTAATGATTGTTTGTGGGCCATTGTGCACTCATCCCATATGATCAATTTACAGTTTTTGAAAACTTGTGTCATTGCTGATTGCTTTGAAATATTGTAAACAGGACTTTCGTGTATTTGCAAGTTTAATGGAAGCTTTAATGCTGAATGTGCCGTTCTTCCACCCTCCAACAGTGTTGCAGCAATTCCGGTAGATGCAAGAGCTAATGCAATACCACGGGCGCATCGAGAAAAAATATGCCACCGTTTCCATTATCTACAGCGTTTATTAGTTGATTATACGCACTGCTTTGCTGTCCATTCAACATGGGAAAATTTGTTTGTACTTGTTGTTGCAAGTGAGTTATATCGTAAGCACGCTCGCCATGAACGCTTTTAGGGATATTTAGCCTTAAAAATTAAGATCGAATGGGAGATGCTACGCCCCCTTTTCCCAAAACAACTGTTTTTTTTTATAACCATGCTATTGATATCGTTAATCTCCTGATCAATTTTCAGGTCCCAACCTTAAACGCTTTTATAGCTATTCAGCTTGAAAAATTAAGTATGTATGGGAGGTGCCACGCCTCCTTTTCTGATAACCCCCACTTTTATGCGTGGGAATGGCTTTGATATCATTTAGCTCTATACCAATTTTCAGCTCCCTACCCTGAACTCATTTAGAGATAATCAGCTTTAAAAATTAAGATTGCTTAACTCATGCAAGCATTGGTTGAGATCTCGCTCCATTGAACAGGCTAACGCTAGATGGGCCAGGGAGTCAACTTGTGTGATTTCTAGGCAAATCTGGCCTAGACTGGATGAGGCTAGGTCTGTATCGGTGCTGCATCTGAATCGGCTCTCTATAGGTCCGCTGGTGGGACTTCTAACAGGCCATTGTCTTATGGGCACTCACGCCTCTCGCATGGGCCTATATAAAAACGACTTCTGCCGCAGCTGTAGGGACGTGGAGGAAATAGAGAGTGTTGAGCACTATCTATGCCACTGCCCCGCACTGTCGCTATCCAGGTACCGCTTCCTCCATAAACACTTTTTCGAGTGCCTGGCGGAGATGGAAAATGCAAGGACACTAGATTTTCTGCGCTTCATGAAACAAACGCGCTGGTTTAGCTTCACGGGCATCTAATCTTATCATACTTTTGAATCTAATTTTTCCGGAAAGGTTTGTAAATAGGGATAAGGAAGCTAGGGCTCCCGTGTGGTATCACAATGGGCCACCTCGGCCTAAGTGTGTCCCCGCTTTCATGAATTGCGGAGACAGCCACCTCAACCTAACCTAACCTTTGTGTTTCAATTTATTAGATTAGTATGTTGTTTTTGTTTTTTTTTTAGTTTTAATTTGTTAACAAATCTATGGATAAAAACAAGACTTAAAATATCTTCTTTGCAAAGAACTTTGCTCAACACCATACAAGTTGCCCTACAAAATTCAGATGGAGTTAGTGATACCCAAGAAGACGACAAAAAATAACACCAGCAATGATCTGGAAGGCAGTAGAAATCAGGCTCTTCCCAGAAAATAAAATACTGTTGGTTCTGTCCTTCTAAAATAAGACGCATGTCAAAAAATAATGTTTCAAGTGTAACACACCTCTGTGTTGACAACACCAAAACCAAGTTTGTAACACATGTATATAATCATATAGTCATTATGACGTATCTTTATCTTTGCAGGGGTATAAAATAGCGTTATCTATCTAGGGTTAACAGACAAAGAAAGCACCAATATTTGTGCCATTAAACATTTATTGTGATGCTCACCGCAGGCCATCTAATGCTCATAAATTTCACTTTGGCATCATTATGCGCGCCAAGAGACTGGCCACAAAAACACACAAACAAATATAACAAGAAATAGAAAAAGTGGAATATGCGAGCATTAAAGCAAGTGGCAGTGGCAGCATCAGCAGCCAAAGTCCTTCTTGACAATGTGCTTTACGTACAAGAGTACATACATACATATATACATTCGTTCGTTAGTTCAATTGTCAATTCAAATTAATATCAAATAAAAGACTTAAGGGCTTTTTAATATCTATTTCACAGTTTTTACTTTTTATTTTTTTTTTATTTTTTGACAGCGTTTACAATCAGTTTTTTCGTTTTCAGAATTGATGACCGTAGTATTTTGTGTGGTAGGTAAATATTCATAGTTCAGCTTCACAGTCCGCTTGGTGTTAGGAAATTCCTCTCACTTTTACATGAGTACTGCTGCTGTATGGGACGAGACTTATTGCGATATCTCAACTGGTAGCGGATACATATATCACTCAAAATGCGAAGCGGCGGGTGTAGTACCAAAATTCGTTTGTATAATATGAGTATCAAACGAATGGTACTACCGCTCCCTTTGCCAAATGATGGTTTTCAATTCGATATTTTTTATAGGTTTCGTTGATGTGGCCAGGGAGGGAGAGGGATAGTGGGAGAAATATTTTTCAGGGTATTTGATGTTTAAGAATAGGATTGTGACGTAAATTGAGTGTTGTAGTCTGGGGGTCGAAACATTCCCACATCCATATAGTAAAACCCCAAACCGTTTTGTTTCATTTGGTAATTTATTTTTTGCCTTTTTAAATTTGCGAAACTTCAACTGAGTAATTTTTAAATAAGTGAAAAAAAGGGTTAAAATGCGTATAGCATAGAAATGTGTTAATAGAAAACGTATAGTAAAATTGCACGAACTTTAATTTCGTAGAATACTTTAACTCTCTAACACCCTTACGAAGAAGTCATTTCGAACCCTTTTTTAGAAAATCAAAAAAAAGTAGTATTTTGAAGGTCGCTAGAAGGTTAAAATGTTCTAGAAAATTATTCGCCATAAAATTTCAATAGGGGTCTAGGTTAGGCTAGGTTGAAGTGGCTGCCTTAGGGGCACACTTAGGCCAGTACAGAGGCCCTTTGTGATACCACAAGAAAGGGAAAGGTGTCCCAAAACAGCGTTGCCTGACGCCGTTTAGAGCCGAGCAGTGGCAAATGAGGGTCTACTCAGACAAAATCTTTGTACAAAGAACCTATGTGAGAAATTTTGCGACCTTGAAAGTGCTCTTGCACCATTTTATGTATAAAATTAGCTTATTGGAAATTTGAAAGAGAATATTTTACTGGAGGTCAACAAAGATGAAAAATATTCACGTAGGTATTAAGTTGAGTGCTAAGCTCTTTTTTGTTAAGCTTCTCGTAGAACATCTTAACCCACTAAGTACATTTTTAGTGAAATACACTCAAACGTTTTTGAAAAAGGTTACAAACAACCATTTAGTTGGGCTTATGTTACCCTTATTATTATATTTAGTATGAGTACAAGAAACTAATGTTAAAATTCGAATAAGTTTTTGTGGCTGCCCATAAATCTATTGTGTGTGGTGTTGTGAATTATTGCTGCTAATAATTTTGGGCAAATTTACATTGTTGTAGATGGCGACGATTCAAAAATAAAAACTCACGAAATATTTTTTAACATTACGTTGTTCTACGTTTTATTTTTTATTTGGTACGTAGATATGGTAAAGTTTTAATATCTGGTGGCCGCTGTGGTGCAGTGGGTAGAGTGCTCGCCTGCTATGCCAGAGGTCTCGGGTTCAAACCACGGTCCGAGCCAAACAAATTTGTCTAATTAGTAAAAATCCAATTATTGGGTTTTTTAAGAGCAGCGGTCACCTCTCGGCAGTGGGCGGCATACCCTCCGAGAGTATTTCTGCCATGAAAAAGCTTCTCACAAAAAATGCATTCGCCGTTCGGAGCAGGCATAAAACTGTAGGTCCACCCAATTAGTAGGAAAAACAAAAAGGAGCACACCTCGAATTGGGAGAGAAGCTCGGCCATAAAACTCGTCAGAGTTAAAATAGCGCCATTGTATTATATATTATATTATTTAATATCTGATGGGAGAGATCAAATTAAATAGAATGTTTAGGGATTTCATTTTCGGTAAAGAATTTTGAGCTTACTTATTCGTGTTGTTCGTATTCTTCATTCCAAAGAAAAGAAAGAATCGAAAGCTAACAAACAATATGGCTACAAATAGTGCAGGATTGCTCATAAGCTGTTTTTTTACAAAGTAATAAATAAAGGGTATTCACACTTATGCTAGAATCAACAAATGTATGTAATTAAAATATTTCAGCAACATACATATTATTATAAAACGGTGGTTTAAAGTAGGGGATCCAACCACTTTTTAACTATTATTTTTCATTCTATTCCATTTCAATTTCATTTGTGCGCTCAATTTAATACCATCACAAAACAGTGATTGTATGTAAGTAAATTAGTATCGTTAGCAGCACCAGTATTCAAGTGCTTTAACCCTTATCGTATGCGAATGTGTGTAATACGCTCTTATAGAATTTTGCTTTTCAACTAAGTACATGCTTAATTTTGGCTTCTCTTTCCTTTGCCTTTTCTCAGCATATATTTTAACCATTTCGTTTTTGGAATGCTTTACAGCTATAATTTGTGACAAATGGCCACGTGCATATTTATTTGTATCATGCTGGGTTAATGCCCTTTTCGTATGCGAACTTTGCTTGTCCTGCTGCTTTTACAAGAAATCTCCATGTCCATTGACCGCAATTGGTGTTGTTTAGTGTCCCCAATAATCGCCTTAACGTGATTTGGCAAAATTGTTTTGCTTTTTACATGCCGATTTCAAAGAAAGGTGATTTTTTATTTTTTTTCTTTTGCGGGTTATTACACAGCCAATTTTGTTTAGTACTTAACTATGTCGCGTTTGTTTTTTGTTTGATTTGTAGACAAGCTTAATTTGCTCAACAATATTTTGTATTTGTATGTGAAGCAGTGCAGGGCTAAGTTACACGAACTCTGCATGAACAGACGCGCTACGGTTAACCCTGTTCAATCGACAATTCGATTAATAAAAAAAAGTCTACTTGGAAAGTTTTTGAGGAAATTTGTCGTACATAAAGAACTTTCCAAAAATAATTTTTTTTTTACCACTCTAGTACACTGTTATAAATATTGGAATATGTTTTAAACTTTGATTTGGTTTGAAAGAAATTTAAAACTTTTTTTGGGTTAAATTTTGAACCTTCGAAAGTTTAAAAGTATCTTATTCCTTTTTGGTTTAAAATTTAAACTTACAAAAGTTCAAATATTTCAAAGTATTTTTTGGAATAAATTTCATACTTTTTTGGTTTAAATCTTAAACTTTTTCTCATTTAAACTTTTAAGGTTTAAATTTTAAACTTTCATTGGTCGTAAAATTTGGTTTCAATAAAAAAATTTTAAAATTTGATTTGAAATTCCAACTTGCTTTTTCGAGAAATGAACAATATAAAAAGCTCATTTATAGTTATCAAACAATTTGAATGAATGACTGTGTGGCGTTGTTTGAATGGAGAAACAAACAAACACAAAATAATTATGGAAACAGATAAAATGAAGAAGAAAGAAAATGAGAAGAAGAGGATAAGAAAAAGACATAATATGGAAAAGGATTAAGGGGATGTTGGCGGAAGAACAATATGGAAGAAAAGGAGAAAAAAGGATACAATAGGGAAAAGCATGAATAAGATTTGGGAGCAGAAATTTTTTTTTAATTTAAACTAAAGAAAGGTTTAAATTTTAAACTTTTGAAAGTCTTAGAATAAATTATAATTTGGAATAAAATCTAAACCTTAAAAGTATAAAAATCTTTTAAACTTTTCAAAGTTTAAATTTTAATAATTTTTCGGTCGTGTCCCAAAATTTATTTGAGTGTAGTTGCCCACTGACAATTTTGTAATAACAGTAATACCAAAAAATTATAACACATATATATCTCCGGCATTTGCATATAGTCGGATTTTTGAGTTTGTTATAACAATATCTTGTTTTAAAAGAAATTCTTTTTACGGAAGCTTATTAACCCTAAGTTCACCATTGTCACACACAGTTGCTCGGCTGACCATCGAATGTTTCTGAGCGATATCGGTATCAACTAAAAGATCTTGATCAAGAATTCAGCACAGATTTTTTTTTTTATAGTGATGCCTAGGCCGAGCCCTAATATATGAGTCAAACCGTGGAACCGAATGGCACGGAATGTTTCTGAGCGATATTGGTATCGAATGAGAGGCCTTCATCAGGACTTCAACACAAAACTCTTTTAATTGTGGTTCCTGCGCCACACACTGAAATCAACTTTTTTACATCAGAATCGCTTTATCTGCACTTAAGCAGTTAATCTATAGCATCTTAACCCATTGACGGTCATGAGTTAACCTGTTGGTGACCTATGTTTTTTATTATAGTTTCGAGTTTCATTTTCTTGAATCAGAATCGGTATATCGATACTAAAATAGTAAATCTTAAGAATTTTGGTACCCCGAAATAAGTCCCAAATGAAATAAGTCCCAATGAAATAACTCCCAATGAAATAAGTCCCAATAAAAATGAAATAACTCCCAACTTTTAGAAATGAAATAACTCCCAAAGAAGGAAATGAAATAAGTCCCAATATTTGGGGCTTATTTCATAATGAGGCCCCAAATCCCAAAAAATATGAAATAACTCCCAAATGAAATAAGTCCCAGAAATATGAAATAACTCCCAAATGAAATAAATTCCAAGAAATATGAAATATCTCCCAAAAAGTACTACGCAGAAGGACATCTATCGCACGATTTTTATTTCCAATTTTTGGTTTTTTTAAATATGGTGTTTGTTTTATTGGAAAAGGCGCCGCAGGCGAAAAATTGAAATAAAAAATCGCGTGATTTTTAATTCCAATTTTTGGTTTTTTTAACTATGGTGTTTGTTTTATTGGAAAAAGCGCCACAGGCGAAAAATTGGAATAAAAAATCGCGCGATTTTTAATTCCAATTTTTCGTTTTTTTTAAATATGGTGTTTGTTTTATTGGAAAAAGCGCCGCAGGCGAAAAATTGGAATAAAAAATCGCGCGATTTTTAATTCCAATTTTTCGTTTTTTTTTTAATATGGGGTTTGGCCCGCGGGCGTTATTTCCACGGGCGTTATTTCACTGCACCGAACACTTTTCTGCGTGATGTGACGGTGATGTCCTTTTGCGTGGTACACCCTTCAGCGGCGGCGATAAAAATGTAAGTATAAAAATTTCGGCCTTTTTCGGTCATTTTCCTCATTTCGACAGTTTTTAATTCGGTCAAAAATGTATAATAAGGCTTTTTTCAATTCGGTCTTTTAAGATTCGACATTTTTTTCGATTTATCGTACGGATGAAATAACTCCCAAGAAATATGAAATAACTCCCAATGCATTTTTAAGAGAAATGAAATAAGTCCCAACAAATATGAAATAAATCCCAAAGCTGGAAAATAATGAAATAACTCCCAACGGAATTTCGTTGGGAGTTATTTCATTTGGGAGTTATTTCATTATGAAATAAGTCCCAACAAAATATTATGAAATAAGTCCCAATGCATTGGGAGTTATTTCATTATGAAATAAGTCCCAATTTGTATGGAAAATATTTGGGAGTTATTTCATTTTTTTTTTGGGACTTATTTCATTTGGGACTTATTTCGGGGTACCAAGAATTTTAACCCCTTAACGACCACGTATTAACCCATTTTTAACCAAATTTTTTCACTTAGATTCTTAGATCAAAATATTTAAATCATATTAATTGTATCTACACTAAAACCAGTAATCTTTGGAATCTTAGCCCATTAGCGGTCATGAATTAACCCATTCGTGACCAGTCTTTTTTAAGATTTGTAAACAACTTATTTAAATCACAATTAGTATGTCTGTGGTATGGTGGCCGCTGTGGTGCAGTGGGTAGACTGCTCGCCTGCTCGAGTTCAAACCCCAGTCCAAGCAAACACCAAAAAAAATTTTTCTAATTAGTAAAAATCCAATTATTGGAGTTTTTTAAGAGCAGCAGTCAGCTCTCGACAGTGAGCGGCATACCCTCCGAGTGTATTTCTGCCATGAAAAAGCTTCTCACAAAAAATGCATTCGCCGTTCGGAGCCGGCATAAAACTGTAGGTCCACCCAATTGGTAGGAAAAACAAAAGTTAAGGAACACACCTCGAATTGGGAGAGAAGCTCGGCGATAAAACTCGTCAGAGTTATAATAGCGCCATTGTATTATTATTAAGAAAATATAGTACATACATACATAACTATATTATGAGAATTTCGGCAAGCTTTGCTGCTACCACGTAAACTTGTAATAAAAAAAATTTACTTTTTGTATTTCTAGCTAGACACGTGAGGTTTATGCACTCAAATAGGCTCTTTACACATCTGAGGTTTAGCTAATGCATGTAAGTATGATAAAAATATATTTGTATGCATATATACATATCTATTATTTATTTTATATGTGTGTGAGCCTTCTATTTTACAAAGTTGAGTGTTTTAGCATCGCATGTACATAAATACTCCAATATTAATGCTGATGAGCCAAGTTTTAGCTTACATTTGTTGTTAAATATATATTTTGTATAAAGTCACAATATGGCGTTGATGATGATTGTTTTGTAAATAAAGAAGTAATTCTAAATTAAAATATATCGACCCTTTTGTGCGACTTTATCGTAAGGCATAGTACTGAGTTCGAGTTTCACGTGAAACTGCTGTCAAAATCCATACAAAAAAACTGGTTGTGAAAAATTTGTGAAATTTCACAGATATTTCACGCCAAATTTGTACTGAGTTCCTGCCGTGAAAATGTTGCGCAACATTCTAGCAACATTATGCCGGCAACATTTTTTCACGCCAAATTAAATGTACAATGCCATTTATTTTCGAGTGAAAAGTGACATTTGTTGAAATTGAAATTTATATTTTATATAAAATTTTTTTATTGGTCAAAATTTGAAAGTTGGTTCTGAGGCGATGCTCCAAATTTTTTCTTTTTACATTTGCTCAGTCTTCGTTTTGGCATTTATTCTCAATTGACAAAAACTTTTTCTTGAAACATTTCACGGCAAAATAAATGCATGTTGCTGGCGAAATTTCACGGCAGTGAACTCAGTACTAGGCTTAAGAGACAAAACCAAATTTTACAGGAGAGTATTTTTTGTTTTTTTTTTTAATGTTTTTTTTATTGGTATCTTTAAATGAAATTGAACACGCGATTAGATAGTTAATTAATATACTGAAACCGATATTTTTTTCCTTGAAAAAATTTGCAGTTTGCGAAAAAATCATAATTTTGTCCCCTACGATACTTTCGCTCTCAATGTTTTATGAGCGTATTTGAATAAATGTCCCTTACTATAATATTTAAAAAAGGTTGTATATGAAAAATGCAAGTGTCTTGTTGCATACTTTTGCATTTTTAATGATGGGGTCAATGTAATATAGTGAGTGAGTGAGTTTCCACCTTCGATTTCCTACTAGCTATATTGAAAATATTTTTTATATGGGCGATACGATAAATTCGAGCTCAAGAAAAAAATATGCATTGTCCCTTACGATAAAAAAAAGCCAATTTTTGCTACAACCGTAAGGAGTTCAGCTACAATATTTTACCAGGTGATGCGCTGAAGGATGTAGAACAAACTTGCATCAAAAAGTAAATTTCGAGAAAATTACCCTTACGATAAAATCGCGCAAAGGGGTCGTTATATTGTTACATACATATAAACATGATGAAGTTCACCAGGTCATTTACCTTACATAGGCTCTCCGGGAAAGAAGTGCCAAGAAAGCGCCGACAGTCGCAAATGAGTTGTTCAATCGTCTGGGGAAGGGCATCAATCATCCTTGCAGCAGACAGTGTCATGTGAATACCACCAACAGGTTCGAGATTTCCTCTCTGCTTAGGGCACATATTTGATGAGATCGCTTTTCATACGATTTTGGTCAAGTTTGCATTGATATTCAACATACTGGATTCTGTTGCCATCTATCGCTTGCCAGTTTTTAGATGTGCTGTTTAAGCATTAGCTTGCGTGTGGCAAACGGCACACCTATGTATGCGTTCGTTGTCAGAAAGAACCTGCTCGGTAGTGTCCTGCCTTGCTAGTTCATCTGCCTTACAATTGCCATCGATATACCTGACTCAAAACGATGTATAAGCAGGTCTGTTTGGCCAACTTCTGTAGAGATCGGCGACAGTCTATCATGTTAATTCAGAATTGAACGCGTAAGATCCAAGAGACTTAATTGCCGCTAGCTTGTCGCTCAAAATTAATAAATCCTTGTGGATAAGACCATGTGCTATACGCTTAACAGCTTCTATTATATCGAGTATTAAGTTCGTAGTACATTCCAAGCCTTTAATTCCCTCATGAAGCGATCTTTTTGAAAACTTTTTCGACGAGTCAAGAAAAAATAGAAGTTCTAAAAAATTATGCGCCACAAAATCTCACCATTTCTTTGTGAAAAAAATCTGTAACTCCACCGAACATCAATTTGTTATTTACGTTTGCATTTATATGGCCGATTTAATTCTAATAATTATTTTATGTGAATTTAAATAAGCTATTGGCCATTTGTTTTTTTTTTTTTTTTTTTTTTAAAGAAGAAAAATTGAAAAAATTTTTTTGGTAGAAGTTATGGATCCATTTCGGAGATCACCACATCCCCTCATCAGACTTCTTCAAGCGGCCTCAACCGAGAATCGAACTTAAGTCGTTCGATTGGTAGTCATATGTCTATCCCATTGAGCTACCACCGCCGTCAGCTTTGTTTCGCTTAGATTTCAATTTTCCCTCCATTACATCTGTTACTTTGTTCTTTCTCTAACTAGAGGGTTATTAAATAAAGCAAGCATGTCAATAGCAAAATCTTTTATCAGACGCGAATAATAATGCCATTGAATATTAGTGCATTTCAAATGCAAACAAAAACCCTGCTTTATCCATCTGTTTTCGTTCAACATTTCAGCCAACACAAGTGTTTCCGATTTCATTTGCCACGCCGCACAATGGGAACGTTTCATACAAAAAACGGCCATAAATAGTAAAAATGGACCTAGAGTGCTCAAATTTTGAAAATAAGCTTTTTTTATGAATATTAGTACATGGTGTAAAAATGAACTTAATCTGATGACAAATTCTCCCACCCCCCCCCCCCCCCCCCATATAACGAGTGCCGCGAAAAACCATTAAAATGCATTTATTTTCGAAACTAATTGAGTTGGAATGCTGAGGGGCAATTATATATATAGGTATAAGCATATATTTGTAACTATTTCAAAAATATTTATTTAATTATCTATGTGACGTTTATGTATACTGTATATACTGTACTCTTAGGGCTTGGATCCCCACGTAAACTCCCATTTATAAGGTAACGGCACAGGTGGGAGACGAAATAGATAAATGCAATTATCAACAAGTTTATGCGTACCAAAGACTTTATACCATTTATGAATGATAGAAATTAAAATTTATCTGTTAAATTGAATAAGTTACATACAGGCAGGTTCTGCGATTCACTTCCGAGTGAATATCAATCAAATTCACTGTGAATCCGATATACCCTGTTCTGTATTTCATTTTCACAGTTTCATTTTCACATATTTTTCTAAAATGAACTCCGAGTGAATATGATTGTTCTGGAAAACGAATTCACATTAAAGAGTCGGTTAGCAATCACTTCTATTTGAATTGGTGAATTTGGTGCAAGAAGGCATGTAAGTAAACTGAATTGCAATATGAATTTACGAAATTAGTTAATTTAAACATAAGAAGAAATAAATAAAGTAATTGTTTATATTTTTTAGGCGTAAACATAAAAATGTGCGCCAGGAGACCATTCTTCTCCAGTTTATGGATAAGCATCATACGTAATTTCACCCACCGGTGACCAAATACTTTTCTAAAATTCGCAACACTTGTTTGAGTACCTTTCCAACAGTACTTCGCCCCATCGCGATTTTTGAACCCCACCTTCGGCTAGAAAGCGCAAAGTTGCAGCCATTTGCAAGGACGTTGGAATAGACGTGTGTCTCACGTGGAGCTCAATAGTGTTTAATAGCATGATGAAAGCTTCTTTATTCACCCGATAGCTTGAGACGAATCTGTAAAAACTTTTGGTAATCAGAAAGCCAATTACAACTCATGTAATGCAAACTTACACAGATTCAAGCACCTCTAAGGGATTTGAGTAATCACGCAGTCTCTTTCTATAAATGCTTCTTCTGCATGACCCTCATTTTCCACCAAAATAACTGCTAGCGTAGTTGCAGCACTCATTTTTTCAATTTAAGTTTAATTTTTATATACAACTAGAAGATACCCGTCCCGCTTCGCAGCGACGAAAAAATTTGTATGTTATAATGAGGGTTTCCCTCTACATTTCCCTTTCTCTTTCTTTTTCATTTAGTTTTACCTTTACCTTTCTCTTTCACTTTCCTTTAATTTTACCTTTACCTTTACCTTTAACTTTACCTTTACCTTTACCTTTACCTTTACCTTTACCTTTACCTTTACCTTTACCTTTACCTTTACCTTTACCTTTACCTTTACCTTTACCTTTACCTTTACCTTTACCTTTACCTTTACCTTTACCTTTACCTTTACCTTTACCTTTACCTTTACCTTTACCTTTACCTTTACCTTTACCTTTACCTTTACCTTTACCTTTACCTTTACCTTTACCTTTACCTTTACCTTTACCTTTACCTTTACCTTTACCTTTACCTTTACCTTTACCTTTACCTTTACCTTTACCTTTACCTTTACCTTTACCTTTACCTTTACCTTTACCTTTACCTTTACCTTTACCTTTACCTTTACCTTTACCTTTACCTTTACCTTTACCTTTACCTTTACCTTTACCTTTACCTTTACCTTTACCTTTACCTTTACCTTTACCTTTAGCTTTACCTTTAGCTTTACCTTTACTTTTACCTTTACCTTTACCAGTACCTTTACCTTTGCCTTTACCTTTACCTTTATCTTTACATTACCGAGACCATCCATCACCATCTGGGCCCACTATTTAAGCCATTTCTGGGAAAGCTGTAGGTTGAAGCCCTGCTCAACGCCTTTCATTTGCTACCAATATCGCTCGGGAGCATTCAGGGGTCATTTCGGTTCATGCTTTGACCCATATCTTGGAGAGCAGCCTAGGTGTAACTATTTAAAGAGCTTTTTGTTGAAGTCCTCCTCAACAGCTTTCCTTTGCTACCAATATCGCTCGGAAATATTCAGGGGTCATCCGGGTCCACGTTTTGACCCATATCTCGGGACCCGGCCTAGGCATCGCAATGAAAACAACTCTATGTTGAAGGCCTGCTCAGCACCTTTCATTTGATACCAATATTGCTCAAAGACTTGCTGGGTCACTATGGGTCCACATTTGGGCCCATATTCCGGGAAGTTCCCACTTTTCCGAAAGTCTGTATACCCTATCACCAGCGCATATACCATATGAATCTACTGTGAAAATTTCATAAAGATCGGTTGATTACTTTGGGAGTCCATAAATAACACACACACACACACACACACACACACACACACACACACACACACACACACACACACACACACACACATTCATTTTTATATAATAGATTTATTATTTTTACTCTGTCAGTGGCAACTGTCAAATGTCAGTTCATTTTTTGGGTGAATTAAAAACGAGCTGTAGAATGAATGAAAAGCTTGTTTTTCAGAACACCAAATTTGAATTCACTCGTTTTAAGATTCATTTTCATATTCACTTTCACTCGGATTCCAGAACCTGCCCGATATACTCAAATTTATCTTGTACATATGAACAATCCGTTGTATGGGAGCTATATTTTATACTGGATTTGGGCGATTCCGACAAATGATAAACTTTACATAAAAATACATAGTATTTCGGCACAAAGTTATAACACTATTTCATGTTCATGGCTGGTATAAAAAGCAGCAAATGATAGTATATCGCTATACTATCATACCTTAATAAGCTGATTTTACGAAAAAGCCCTTTAAGTTTTCGATCGCTATATATGTATGTACATCAATAGTACATGTAGCACAGATAATTTTTTGATCTCAAACTCTAAATTTTCAATATATCAGACCGAAATTTCGTCATATAATGCACATACATATATGTTCATACACACAGATGCATGCATACCCATCCTTACCTAAAAAATCGCGTTTTTGAGTTATGATACTTTTGAAGTAAATAGGCTAAAAGTAAGTATATATGTAAATATTCTATATAAAATTGCATTAGTTAATATATTAGCGATTTTAAAGCATAAACATATGTCAAAACTGCTCATCAATGCTTTTCTCTCTAGCTACACATGTGTAAATATGTATGTACATCCATAGTGCCCACCAAAAAACTCGATGACCGTGGAATTAAGAGGGTAATCCAGAAAAACCCTGGCAATCGCTTCCCCATTCGTTGACATAATGTCTGACATTAGCATGGGCTTGTCATTGGAGGGAAGGACTTGCCCACTGCATTACCGCCGAATGAATAAATCACGCAATACCGGAAGGATTCTAGTGAATCAAATAAAGAATACCTTACAGGGAAGCAGAGAAAGAAGGCGAAAAATGTAAAGCATGATGGAAATTTCCACTGGTATTTATTCCAGTTCATTTTTCGCGCTCCATTCTACTTTGCACGTGGAATGGGTAATGGAAGCTCATTCCACTCTGCATTACTGGCAATGCATGAAAGAAGTGATGATCTCGCCAGATGTTCCATGGCGAGGCCTTCTATCATGCCTGACAGGTAATAGCGATGACCAGATTTTTGCTGGGTGATAGCGCGCATATACACCTCGTCGAAAAATATGAATTAGTGAGAAGAGCGCGCGTGAATGATGAAACTGACTATGGGGGGTTATAAAGCATACTTGGGGTGAACATATATTAAAAAAATTGAGGAGACCTTTTTTTTTTTTTTTTTTTTTTTAATTTAATTACAAACTTTTGGAATTTTTTTGAATTTTTTTTTTACCCTGCAAAAAAAACAATATATAGTAGAATCTATGTAGCTAATTCAAAAATGAGCTGCTGTATTTCATATTGTGAACCATTTTCTATATTAAAGATGTAAATTGGATGATAGATCTTCTATACACTTTATTTTTTTAATTTTGAATATGTCATTATAAATGTAATTTGAAAAATGCACTTTTAGCCAGTTAGGAGTATAATTAAAACACGCGATGGCGCGCGTGAAATTAATATCTGTTAATGTGATCTGATAAAGAATATATTAGTTCATAACACAAAAAAAAAAAACCAAGATACCTTTTTTTTGTTTTTTTTATTTTATTCCTTAAAGTGGACAAAGAAGAATTTTTTTATACTCAGCTGTACTAGTACACAGAGTATTATAGTTTTAATCACATAACGGTGGATTGTAACAGAGTGAAATAATCGAGATAGATATAGACTTATATATATCAAAATGATCAGGGTGAAAAGAGAAATCGATTGAGCCATGTCCGTCCGTCCGTCCGTCTGTCCGTCTGTCCGTCCGTCTGTAAACACTCTAACTCGCGCAAAAATTGAGATATTTTGATGAAATTTGAAATGCAGGTTGGTATCGAGACTGGGACAGTTGGTATTGAAAATGGGCGAAATCGGACCATGACCACGCCCACTTTTCCTATATAGAAAAAATCGGAAATTTGGTATCTCAGTCACTAATACAGCTGGAGCGATGAAATTTTATCCACGTGTTGAGCTCAGGCCCCTAGGAAGAAATTTGATGACATTTTGGAAAATGGGCGGTGCCACGCCCACTTATTAAGGGTCAAACCTTGCAAGTTTTATATGTCATAACTCAGAAACCGTTGAAGATATATCGATGAAATTTGGTACGCGTGATATACTTACTTAGTCAAATATTTGGACGAAAAATTTCCGAAATCGGTTGAGGGCCACGCCCACTTTTATATATGGCTCTTATAAAGTGACCTAATAAAAACATTTTAAGCGATATCTCTGTCAAATATAAAGATATATCATTAAAAATTTATAGCAGGAGTCCAACTGCGGACATAAAACGAAAAACAAAAAATATTTTGGCAAATGGGCGTGGCACCGCCTCTTTTTATAAACAGGAATATACGAGATTTCTGAGCCCATAACTCGACAAATAATTTATATATAATGACTAAACTTGGTGTGTACACTTTTATTACTTGTGGTAATACATGTTGAAAATTTTAGCGAAATCGGTTGACGACCACGCCCACTTTTATATATGGGTATTATAAAGTGACCTAATAAAAACATTTTAAGCGATATCTTTGCCAAATGTAAAGATAATTCATTGAAATTTTGTGGTTTGATTTCTGCAATAGACCAGAAACAACAAATAGAAAAATTTTGGAAAATGGGAGTGGCACCGCCTCTTTTTACACAAAGGGATATACGTGATTTCTTAGCCTATAACTCGACAAATAATTGAGATATTATGACGAAACTTGGTTTATACACTTTGATAACATGTGTTAATAGCCACGCAAAAATTTATTGAAATCGGTTTATGACCACGCCTACTTTTTAAGAAAGATATATCTGGAACACTCTTTGGGAATTTGTAACGTGACATCTTTATAACTAGAAGTCAAAAAGGAATGAAATTTTGCACAAAGAATAATATTCATATGCTTAGTTGGATGACTGATAAAAATGT
This sequence comes from Urophora cardui, assembly GCA_960531455.1. Lineage (NCBI taxonomy): Eukaryota > Metazoa > Arthropoda > Insecta > Diptera > Tephritidae > Urophora > Urophora cardui. The sequence continues at coordinate 136,937,649 of OY482672.1, forward strand.
TGAAAATGGGCGTGGCTACGCCCACTTTATGCAGCACTCGCTTTATATAAAGTACACCGTGTTTCCATCAAACGCAAACAAACTATGAAAACATACAGCTGAGTATCTAATGTTCGATTCCACTCGAACTTAGGCTTCCTTACTTGTTCTATATTTTTTTATCAGTATTTGAAAAATCATATAAAATCAGATTTCAAAGTTAGAAGAAACGAGATTACTTCCTAGAAAAGTAGAGGTTATTTTCTATATTTAGATGTCAAAACCAAATATATACGTCGATAAATGGCTTAGATAGAGCTTTTCGTATCAGTTCATAAAATTCATAATTCATATGACATATTTTTTGTTCAACTTTGAGCACCCTGTATGGCTAAACGAAACGGAACTCAAAAAATTTTACATGGGCTTTTTTTGTCCCATAAGATATCTGTCGATTGCAGTTAAAAAATATTTATTTATCACTACTTTAATTTCGAATTTAGTTTTGGCCAAAAAATCCCATTGTGCGCCGCTCTGTCGCTGCTCAGCTACTTTAGAAACTTTATGCATTTCTTCGGCCACATTATAAATACGCATTCCAGCCTCGTCTTGCCTTAACGTATTTGAGTCGTCAGCAATTTGCGCCAGCAATGCTTAACAATCGCCTCTGGCAGGGCCGTGCGCACGGGGGGGTTTTGGGGGTTAAAACCCCCCCCATGACCAAATCTAAGTTGCAATGATTTTGCAAAAATTTTCAAAATACAGTTTATAAATTTTGCATTGAATTTTGACTCATAATTTTTGACAATATTAGTTACAATAATTTTACGGAAGAAGAATTGGTAAAAGTTGCAAAAAATAAGGTTGGCCAATACATAAGTTCGGCACTTTGAATTGCACTTGGAGCTTTCCGAAATTACAAAGTTGTGTAGCATATGTTCGTTTGGCATTTTTAAAAAAATTTTACTGATAACAAAAAATGTTCATTTTGTGAAAACAGTGAGCAGTTTCAATTAATAAGTACTGTAAACAGTACACGGAAAGAAATTTGTATACTTGAATCAAGAAAAATGCTTTCTTGAACTCAATTTAGAAAATTTTTAGGGAAATAAGAAAAATTGACTTAATTATTACTGGAAATAAGAAATTGAGTTTTCCAAAAATGAGATAATTATTTTCTTATTCAAGAACACTAACAAAATCTATAGAAAAAAAATGTTGAAAAAAAATGTTTAAATAAATAAGAACATCTTTTCTTAAATTTACTTAAATGAAGAGAATCTTTTTGCTAATATCAAGAAGAATTTAAGAAAATTGTGTTTCGACGAATTGGAACAACAAAATACAGCGAAAAAAAATGTAAAATGAATAAGAAAACGTTTTCTTGAGCGAAGTAAAATTTTTCTTGCTGAATTTGCATTTCCAAAGTTACATGTATATTTTTTCATTTGCCATCCGCTTTGCATATTTCTGAATATTTTTGCAATTCTCAGATTGTTAGTGAAGCATTTGGTATAAGGAGTTCACTATTTGCATCTTCATTTATATTAAATAAAATGTTGTCATTTCAATAAACAAGTCCTAGGAAAATACTAGTTGACTAATTATGGTTTTCTAATCCCTCATGATTAGTTTTCATTTTCCTTATTTTTTACGTTTTTAATATATTTAGAAAATATTTGCTTAATTTAATATTTAATATTTTCTTATGCCTCAGACACACATGTGGTATGAATATTAGAATATCAATATTATGATTTGGCTATGCTATGACAATTTTCAATTAAACTACAATATGAGGGTGACACATATGTGGTATAGATCGAAATATTATTACTATACTACGATGTGTGTCTCTCGCATTACTTCCCTAAGCTCGTATAAGAAAAGTTTTACTTGCAACAAAAAAATAATTTCTTAATTTATTTCAAAAAACAAGAAAAAAACACTTACCCTAAGTAAATTATTTCTTATTTATTTAAAATCCAATTTCACTTGAAGCAAGAAATTTTCTTGGATTTTCTTGATATTAAGAAATTATTTTCTAAGTTCAAAATCAAGTCTAATTTTTCTCGTCTCGGCATTGATTCTAGTAAAATATTCTTTCCGTGTACTATTCAGGACCTGGTTAACTAGGTTTTGATGAATCATAATGAGTTTCAGAAAAGTTACAGAACATTTAAATTTATGGTGTATGGGTCTGGAAATCTGTTTCAGCAAATATGTTTATCTTAGCGAAAAATGTATGCGAATGCAAACCAAAATTATAACCCCCCCCAAGGCTAATTCCTGCGCACGGCCCTGGCCTCTGGCATGAGTTGTAGTTAGATGCTTACTTAGCTACTCACTTGCGAGTTTTTTTGTTTCATGTTGATTTTTCATTGTTCCGTGTTTGGATAATTTTTGCATTCGCATTTCTTTGAGCGCTGCAACTGACAGCTATCTAAAAAGCGAAAAGTTTACAAAACAATAATGGAAAGAAAAGGACACAAAAGAAAAGTAAGCGAGTTTGGGCAGTTTGCTGACGTTGCATTCATTTTCACTGCGCTGCGGTCGATTTCAATATCCATATCTCGGGGCGAATTTATGTACAACCATATCTCGATATGCAGACTGAGGCGGTAGATAAAGATCTATGCATTTGTATTTGGCAGGCGTTGAAATGCAACGAAAGGTGTAAACTTAAACTTGTTGGAAACTTTTCTAATTGGCATAGTTAAGAAGTGATCGCTTGTGCCGAAAAGAAAAGGGTTAGCGAAAAATTGTTGCATACTTTGAGGCGCCATATTCCCTTTTTTCATTCTTCTTGTCTCTTAAGTTAATTTTATGAAAATTTAATGTTACCATACCCCTAGTGAAATTTCACAGCGAACAATTTTCTAGAACATTTTAACCCTCTAGCGGCCACGGAAATGCGCTTTTATAGAGACATTCCAAAAAATTGGTCAATACGATCCTTTTGTGAGTGAGGTAGGGGGTTAAAATATTTTACAAAATTATTCCACGTCAAACTTTACTATAAAGTTTATAGCATAAATATATAGTTAATAGTATAAGCACAGAAATCTAAGTAATCTATGAAAAGCATGTTAAAATTTGTTGCCTATTTTCAGGCGCATACCCTTTGGCAAGTTCATTTTATGAAAATTTAATGTTACTGTACCTAGTGAAATTCCACGGTGAACAATTTTCTAGAACATTTTAACCCTCTAGCGACCATATAAATGCGATTTTGAACAATTTTTCAAAAAATTGGTGTATAAGACCCTTTTGCGAGTGAGTTGAAAATGTTTGATCTAAAGCTAAAGTGGATCACATTTCACATTTATAATACAAAAAATATGACAGCAGAAGCAGTTGGGTGTAAAGAGAAAAGGAAAAAAACACATAAAATTAGCACAAGCGCTTATACGAGAGCTGCTCGATATCGTCGCTCCGGAAGAAGATAGACGCATGACAGTAATTTGTCGACGAAAAAAGGCGCATCAAAAATATGTCGAGGAAGAAAGACGCTTTACAAAACATGTCGACGAACAGAGACGCATTAAAAAATATTTCGACGAAGAAAGACGCATTAGCATTATTAACTGCGAAGAAAGACACATTAGCATTAATATTGACAAGGAAAAATAAAAAATCGAATACGTCTTTCTTTCCTAAAAAATATTTAAATGCGTCTTTCTTTATAGTAAAAAAAAATAAAGCGTCTTTCTTCGTTATCAAAAAAAATAAAGAGTCTTTCTTTCGAAAAGTATTTTTAATGCGTCTTTATTTGAAAGAAAAAAAGTTTGCGTCTTTCTTCCTCAACAAAACAGTTTGCGTCTTTCTTCTTCTATAGCGACGATATATTTTTAGCTTAATAATGAAAATGCGAATATTAATCATCAAAAATGGTTTTATCGTTTTTCAAAGTATTCTCCAGCATGATTTATACACTTTTGCATGCGCTCAAGCCAATTGTCGAAGCACTTTTTCCACTCCGATTGAGAAACCTCCAAAACATATTTTTTGAACGCTTGAACAGCAGATTCTGGCGACGAAAATCGTTGACCACGCATTTTTTTTCTTGATGTGCGGGAATAATAAGAAGTCATTTGGTGCCAAGTCAGGGCTGTACGGCGGATAACCCATTAATTCGACGTTTTTGCCGGCCAAAAAGGCTTTGGTTTGACCCCATGTGTGGGAGCTCGCATTGTCATGGTGAACAATGATTCGTTTTCTCTTGTTCGTTTTTCGAATTTCTACGAAGACTTCAGGCAAACAAATTGTGGTGTACCAGTCAGAATTGACCGTTCTACGTTGCTCAAGCGGAACAGTCGCCAAATGACAAGATTTGCCAAAGAAACAGGTGACGATTTGCTTCGAAGTGCTTCTTCCACGAACAACCTTCGTTGGATTTGATCGTTTTCGAAGACCCACACGGTCGATTGTTGTTTTGTTTCAGGTTCATACGCATAGATCCATGATTCGTCACCTGTGACGATCTTATAAACGTCTTTTGAAGCACCTCGGTCGTATTTTTGCAACATTTATTTGCATGAATCGACACGAGCCTTTTTTTGAGCAACAACACAGTAAACAAGTAAAAGCGCGGCTGTCTTCGGCCGTACCGAAGACTTCATACCTTTCATGAGTGGGGAAATGAAAAGTTACCTATGTATGTACATAGCCGGATTAAGTTTAATTTATAATTTTAATTCTGTGGGTTCATTTATGGAAAGATTTATTAGAAAAAATGGTGTCTTGGCTATTTAAATGGAGGAGTTATACACCAAAATGTAAATATCTGAACAATCGGTTGTATGGGAGCTATATGTTATAGTGGTCCGATCTTGACAATTTTCGGTAATCCCGTTTGGGCCCATATGGGTACAAATACTTAAAAATTTCACGCCGTTAGCTGTTAAAATGGAGGAGTTATACACCAAAATGTCCATATCTGAACAATCGGTTGTAGGGGAGCTATATGTTATAGTGGTCCGATCTTGAAAATTTTCGGTAACCCTGTTTGGGCCCATATGGGTAAAAATACTTCAAAATTTCACGCCGTTAGCTGTTAAAATGGAGGAGTTATACACCAAAATGTCCATATCTGAACAATCGGTTGTATGGGAGCTATATGTTATAGTGGTCCGATCTTAACAATTTTCGGTAATCCCGTTTGGGCCCATATGTGTACAAATACTTTAAAATTTCACACCGTTAGCTGTTAAAATGGAGGAGTTATACACCAAAATGTGCATATCTGAACAATCGGTTGTATGGGAGCTATATGTTATAGTGGTCCGATCTTGACAATTTTCGGTAATCCCGTTTGGGCCCATATGGGTACAAATACTTCAAAATTTCACGCCGTTAGCTGTTAAAGTGGAGGAGTTATACACCAAAATGTGTATATCTGAATAATCGGATGTTGTGGAACTATATGTTATAGTGGTCCGATCTTGACAATTTTCGGTAACCTTGTTTGGGCCAAAATGGGCACGTCTACTTCAAAGTTTCATGTCCTTAGCTGTTTAAATGGGGAAGTTATGCACAAATTACATCCAAAAATTTCATGTATATCTGAATAATCGGTTGTTTTCTATATGTTATAGTGGTCCGATTCGGCCGGTTCCGACAAATGATCAGCTGCATATAACAACATACCTGTATTCCGAATTTCATTCAGATATCTCAAAAACTGAGGGACTAGTTTGCGTTCACACAGACGGACGGACAGACGGACAGACGGACAGACGGACATGGCTTAATCGACTCAGCTCGTGATTCTGACCATATCGGTATATATTTTGGTGGGTCCCCCACGCTTCCTTCTGGTACTTTCGACAAAAATTTTTTGGCACTAAGTTATAATACCATTTCATTCTCATGAAAGGTATAAAAATTATAGTTTATTTCTAATACCATTTGGTACTTAATTTAATCATTCTTGGAATTAAATATTAATTCTAATGCCAAAAAGTCTTATTTTGAAACTATGAGAAGTTTTACAATTTTGTTTAATCCACAATAGTTTCAAAATAAAGCCTTGAAAAGTATTAAAATTCTCTCTCGAGAGGTTTACTTATTTATATTTTAAGAAAAAATCCTGAAAAGTATAAAAACTTTCTCTTTCTCACTTTTGGTTTGAAATCAAAACCAAAAAAATATTTAAAAAAAATGTGTCAAAATAAATAAATACAAAATATTTCTTAAATTGAAAGACGATGGAGAAATAAAATTTTTTAAAGCAAAGCGAATTGTTCATGGCTGACGAAACAATTGTATCAAGTGAGTAATACATGAGATTACTTAATTAAATATTATGAGGATAAATTTTGTTTTATTTTATTTTATTTTATTTTATTTTATTTTTTTTTTTTTCAGTCTTAAGGCAGCTGATGGTCCCCCTAGATACCTCAATATCCCTGCAATACCACGAGAGTGTCGAAATTTATGTGGTAAATTTAAAAGAAATTGAAGGTAGTGTGTTTAACACGTTAGCTGCCAGTGTATAACCGGTGATCACGACAAAAACCTAGCTCCAGGTACCAAGACAAAAATTACTTTTTGCTTTTGTGTTATAACGGGATTTTTACCAAGAGTAAAAGCCACGCATCCGACGCGTCTGAGCAAGTTTTTAAGCTGTGACAACCTGGCGAGCATCTGCTTTTTAATTTTATAATTCTATCTAAATTTAAAGCGCCTAGGCGTGTATAACCGGGTACACTGGCATCTGGGGGGTGGTTTTCATCGTAATCATCGGTGATCTACTGGCAGTGAACGCGTTAAATTCGACAAGGGAGCAGCCAATTCTAGTTTTCTTGTATTATCGGCGAAAACAAAACAACAAAGAATTTATGTGATAACTCATGTCTTTGTAATATAATATTATTTCAAATAAAATAAACATTTCCATGTTTATACAAATTTTTGGTTTTGATTTAATTCCAAAAAAGTATAGAATTCCTTCCATTTTACTATTTTTAATACCAAAAATATTGTAAAAATAATCAAAATTTGGTTTTGATTTAATACCAAAAAAGTATAGTATTTATTCCAATTTTCGGATAGATCTTATACCATTTCAACTATTTTTAATATCGAAAATATTCTAAAAATAATTAAAATTTGGTTTTGATTTAATTCTAAAAAAGTATTAATTTGACACCAAGAACAGTTTCAATCTCTCATATTCTCTTCTTTTCTTTAAACCAGAATGGTTTTAATTTTATACTTTTTAGCATTGTTATATATAAATACCAAAATGGTATTAAAATTAAACTAAAATTTTTACTGTGAATCAAACAATCAACGAGAACAAACCTTTTTTACGGCCAGGTGTTTATGCAATATCGAATGTATGCTGGTGGGAGAAATGTCCAAGGATGTCTCTATCTCACGGTATGTCACATGACGATCTTGCATTATGAGTTCAAGCACGGCATCAATGTTATCTGGTACAACGGCCGTTTTTGGACTACCTTCACGGAATTGGTCTTTGAGCGAGCGTCGGCCACCATTGAATTCATTACACCAATTTTTCACAGTGCCATAGGATGCACCATCCATCATCGCCATATAATAAAGATTTAAGTTCATCAATGCACTCTTGTCGTGATAATCCACGTCGAAATTTGTGAAAGCTGGTTGCGCGAAAATGTTCACGAGTTAATTCAATTTTTTTGCCAAATCAAATTTTTCAAGTCACTGTAAACAATACAAATGATGGGGTTAAGTCAAAACGTTCTGAGCACGATTATGCTAAAAAATGTCAGACTTTCCAATGGAAATGTCAGATTTCATCTGCCAACATTTTTTCATTGTTAGGCTAAAAATATATCGAGCAGCCCTCGTATGCAGGCATGTGCAGTAAGGTGGAGTGAAAATTTTTTTTTGGAAATTCAATATGTTCCAAAGCCAGAACGGCACCCTTGTAGCCCAGAAATAAGCCTGTAAAATTTTATTCACCTACTCGCATGTTTAGAGGTGCTCCCAGCCCCACAAAATTGAAAAAAGTACAACGATCTGGTACAAATGTGAAATTTCTAAACTTATAAAATCAAAAAACGAAGTATGAGGATTGATAAAGATGGCCAACCTGAGTATTAAAGTGAATTTATTTTTTTTTGGAAACAACAACAACAAAAGTTATTGAAGGTCAAAGTTTATATTATGCATTTTTTAAATTGCAATTACTTTAAAACTACTGAACCGATTTCGAATATTTTTATACCATTCGATAGGTATTTTGATTCCCTTTAATTTGATATATGTTTGATGTGGGTTCCATAACAGCCCCCTGCGGGGGTCAACCCCCTTTTACCACCCCTTACTTCTCATATATAAAATGTATATCAAATTAAAGGGAATCAAAATACCTATTGAACGGCATAAAAACATTTGAAATCGGTTCAGTAGTTTTTAAGTAATTGCAAATTAAAAAATGCATAATATAAACTTTGACCTTTAATAACTTTTGTTGTTGTTGTTTCCAAAAAAAAAAAATTAACTTTAATACTCAGCTTAGCCATCTTTATCAATCCTCATACTTCGTTTTTTTATTTTATAGTTTTGAAAATTTACATTTGTACCAGATCGTGCTTATTGCTTTCAACTTTGCGGGGCTGGGGGCAGTTCAAAACGTCGTCATATCGCCATAAAATTTTGCGGGGTTCATTAACTCGTATAAAGGCAACTTTTCATTGCTGGTACGTTCAAAAAAAGAACAAAAAAAAAATCTCCATATGTTTTCACTCCACCTTAATGTGCAGGCATCATCATGTACAAAAGTGCTGGCATGTTAATTTCAACTAGAAAACACCGCAAAACTGCAAAGTTTCAAAGCTACGCCGCATCAACCCAAATATCATACACGCACAGACATGCTCATATATGGATGTATGTATGTATGAATGAATGGTTGGTCTGATAATTTTACTGCATATCTTTATATACATATGTATATTACGCTAAGCGATTTTTTGTAAGCACCATAACTTTTACACCGTTATACCGATTTTCGAAAATGTGGTGTCAGATGGAAGGGCTTGACCTGTACATGTGCAGGAAGGTTTAATTTTGAAAAGGGTTGCCAGATGTTTGAAATTTTAATTTTACTGTATAGTTTGTTTGATTTTAAAATTTTTGGTACCATATGAGGGCTTGACCTGATATTGAGCAATTTAATAGAAATTTTTCAAAAAGGGTTGCCACCTGTTCAAAAATTCAGTTTTACGCTATAGTTTGTTTGATTTTTAAATTTGAGATGTCATATGAAAGGACTTGGCATGGAAATGAGTAATTTATTAAAATTTTTACAAAAAGGGTGCCACCGTTCAATAATCCATTTTTACGCTACAGTTTATCTTATCTTTATATATATTACGCTAAGCGATTTTTTGTAAGCACCATAACTTTTACACCGTTATACCGATTTTCGAAAATGTGGTGTCAGATGAAAGGGCTTGACCTGTACATGTGCAGGAAGGTTTAATTTTGAAAAGGGTTGCCAGATGTTTGAAAATTTAATTTTACTGTATAGTTTGTTTGATTTTAAAATTTTTGGTACCATATGAAGGGACTTGACCTGATATTGAGCAATTTAATAGAAATTTTTCAAAAAGGGTTGCCACCTGTTCAAAAATTCAGTTTTACGCTATAGTTTGTTTGATTTTTAAATTTGAGGTGTCATATGAAAGGACTTGGCATGGAAATGAGTAATTTATTAAAAATTTAACAAAAAGGGTGCCACCGTTCAATAATCCATTTTTACGCTACAGTTTATCTCATTTTTAAATTTGAAGAGTCATTTGAAGTCAAGGCCTAGCACTGAAGATGGGTAATCAAAGGAAAGGGAAGAGGAAAATGAAAGGGACGGATATGGCGAAGGACAGGAAGCGAAAGAAGAAATATGAAAAATAAAATGGATAAAGGGCAAATAAAGCGCAAATAAAGGGGAAAGGGGAAGAGAAAGAGAACTAGAAAGAAAAGGCCTTTTGTAGGTTGCTTTAAGATTACCATAGTCTAGAAAAATATTCGGCACAAAACTTCACTATGGGGCTCCTTGGTCAAAATCTATGTATAAAAAATCTAGGTCCACAGAAAATAAAAATAACCAGTAGCTATGAAGGTATGTCAAAAAATTTTCAAATGTGGCAATAAGTGGTCTTCCACCCTCAAATTGTCGCACAGTGTAATTGAAAGCCACAGCATCGCGTGGCCGGGTTTACTAGTTGTATATGTTTGCATGAAAATCAACACATAAAAGCGCAAACATGCCCTGCAGGGAACTCAATAACTAGTGAGCAAAATTTCTAGTTCCGAACTACCGAAAAGGTGTCAAAAGGGAACTAGATCACTTGTAGTTAGACCCTCACCAGTTCAGGAGGAGTGAATTGAGTGACCATTATAAGACACACTTTGATTTGTATGCAATTTCGAAGTGACAAAAATTCTATGAAAATTTTTCGTTCGTTCAGTTTCCGTCGGCTTTGTATATTTCTGCAATTCTCAGATGTTTAGTGAAGCGTTTCATATAAAGAGTATTCTATTTGCATCTTAAATTGTATGAAATGAAATGTTCCCCTAATTATGCTTTCCCGATCCCTCAGGCTTATTTTTAATTTTTTTTATATTATTACTTTTTAAATATTACTGTAAATTTTATTAAATAAATAAATAAAAAAATATTTGTCAAAAAAAAAAATTTAAAAAAAAATTATCATCCACCTTGACACCGACAGGATTCGAACCCGCGCCCCTCAGATTGAAAGGCACATGCGTTAGCCAGTCGGCCATCGCGCCACTTGCATGAAGTGTGTCAAAGTCTGCACTTAAGCGGCAGATGTAAAACTCTAGAATTTGTAGGTACTTGTAGCTAGTTCAGAACTATCGAAAATGTGCCAATAAACGAACTAGTGTAAACTGTAGAATTTAGTACTAGTTCGGAACTATCGAAAATGTAGTGCAGAGGGTGACAATTGACACCGCCTAGGACATCGCCGTGTTAAATTCGCCAGTTGATAACATGCAAAAGAGATTTAGCTCGCACTAGTAGTGTCGAAAAATGCACTAGAAGCGACCTAGTTCGGAACTAGAGATTTTCCCTACAGGGTGCATTCTCGGTGCGTGTATGTCTGAATGCATGAATGAATGAATGAATCAACAGACATAAATATTTCTCTCTCTATGTATGTATGTATGCATGATTTTAGGTCAAACCGTTGGTTTTTAATGCTGACCTATTCCACATGTGGCATGACCAATATTCATATATGTGTATATGTACATATATAAGCACGCACAAACATATGTATGTATGTACATAGTTTAGTTTGTTTGCGGCTCAAGTGCGCAATTTGTGTGTGCGGTGGTTGTATGTCCATGTGTGTGTGTGCGTGTCTGTGGTTGCTATGAAAAATGACCGCATGAATTAAATAAAATTTTATCTGTTTCAACATACATACATATGTATTATCAAGCATACACTCAAAAAAAAAAAATTACTCAGATTATGGAAAAATGGGAATGATTCGGCGCTAAAGACATATTTCCATATTTTGATGTACAATTTTCTTTAAAACGTGGTTTTTATTCCTTGATTTGAAGAAAATCGTACATCAAAATATGGAAATATGTCTTCAGCGCCGAATCATTCCCACTTTTCCATAATCTGAGTAAGTTGTTTTTTCAGTGTACATACACACCTACATAAATATGTTATTTTGTAGTAGAAATGTGCGTAAGCCTCACAACAGCTGTGCACTACTTGGATTGTAACCTTTAGAGGGTGGGCCCTTTGTCTAATCAACTTGAAAAGCGTAAATCCTTTAACATGCAGCACAACAAATCTGTGTTTTAAAGCTGCATGTGTGTAGTTCATGCGTACATACATACATACATACATACATTCTTCTGTGAGATCGAGTAAGGTGTTGACAGATAGCGGATAGTAGTACAAATCAAATCACATAATCATATAACAACAACGATTCGCATCACATCATATCATGTAATATCATATTATATCGCCGTCTCTTGCAAAATCAAATCGCTACATATAAAATTGATAAAAATATCACATCACATCAACATCATAAGTGCATCATATCGCAACGTGACATCATATCGTGTTGCCGTATTATAAAGCGGTATTATATCACATGACACTATGTCAAAAAATCATATCATATCATCATGTTACAAAATCACTCCACATTACTATACGAAAAATTCATATTTGATCACCATATTATAAAATGAAATCACATCGTAATGTCAAAAAATTGCATTAAATCATATTACAGCCAAAAAATCATATCATCGTATAATGGAATCGCATCATATCATCATACTACAATACTTAACATATCTCATCGCCATCTCTCGCAATATCACATTACTACAAAATATTATTATCAAGGTGATGAAAAACATTACATCACATCAACATCATATCACAGGTGTAATCACAAAATTACATCTTACCGTATTACCATATGACAAAATGACAGTATGCATGTCACATCATGCCAAAAAATCATATCACATCACTATATTGAAAAATTACATCACGTCATCATATTAAAAAATCAGATTAAGTCTCATCACCATGTCAAAAAATCACATCAAGTCATATCACTTATCATCATATCAAAGAATAATATCACTGTGGTGATGTCAATTTGATGTGATTTTTATATGATGACTTAATTAAGCATTTGCCACAGTGATGTGATTTTTTAATATGCTGATGTGATGTTATTTTTCATTGTTTTTTTTTAGTATGATGATATCGCACGTTTTATGCAATAGGGATTTAACTCGAAAATTTCGATTTCTGGGATTTTGCCATATATTTCAATAACTAGGTCATGCCTTTAAGTCTAGTCTTATAAAATACTATAAAATATAAAAATTGCAGAAATAGAAGTGATTTTGTAGTTAGCCGTAGAAGTAAACTCTTTGAAATTATAAAAGTTTGTTTGCGTTTTCAAAAAAAAAAAAATTTGAGTTAAATCCCTATTGAATAAAACGTGCGATATTATTCTTTGAAATGATGATAAGTGATATGACTGGATGTGATTTTTTAACATGGTTATGAGACTTAATCTGATTTTTATACTCAGCTGTACTAGTACACAGAGTATTATAGTTTTGATTTCCTAACGGTGGATTGTAACAGAATGAAATAATCGAGATAGATATAGACTTATATATATCAAAATGATCAGGGTGAAAAGAGAAATCGATTGAGCCATGTCCGTCCGTCTGTCCGTCTGTCCGTCTGTCCGTCTGTACGCACGATAACTCGCGCAAAAATTGAGATATTTTGATGAAATTTGGAATGCAAGTTGGTATCAAGACGAGAACGGATGGTATTGAAAATGGGCGAAATCGGACCATGACCACGCCCACCTCCCCTATATAGTAAAAATCCGAAATTTTGTATCTCAGTAACTAATAGAGCTGGAGTGATGAAATTTTACCCACGTATTGACCTCAGGCTCTTATGAAGAAATGTGGTGAAATTTTGGAAAATGGGCGGTGCCACGCCCACTTATTAAGGGGCAAACATTGAAAGTTTTATGAGTCATAACTCAGAAACCGTTGAAGGTATATCGATGAAATTTGGTAGGCGTGATATACTTACTTAGACAAATGTTTGGACGAAAAATTGCCAAAATCGGTTGACGACCACGCCCACTTTTATATATGGGTATTATAAAGTGGCCTAATAAAAACATTTTAAGCCATATCTCTGTCAAATATAAAGATATATCATTGAAATTTTATGGCAGGAGTCCAACTATGGACATAAAACAAAAAACACAAAAATTTTGGAAAATGGGCGTGGCACCGCCTCTTTTTAGAAACAGGAATATACGAGATTTCTTAGCCCATAACTCGACAAATAATTTATATATAATGACGAAACTTGGTGTGTACACTTTTATTACTTGTGGTAATAGACACGCAAAAATTTATTGAAATCGATTTATGACCACGCCTACTTTTTAACAAAGATATTTCTGAAACACCCTTTGGGAATTTTTAACGTGAAATCTTTGTAACTAGAACTCGTAAAGGAATGAAATTTTGCACAAATAATAATATTCATATACTTAGTTGGATAACTGATAAAAATTTTGGAAAATGGGCGTGGCTACGCCCACTTTATGCAGCACTCACTTTATATAGAGTACAACGTGTTTCCATTAAACGCAAACAAACAATAAAAGCATACAGCTGAGTATCTAATGTTCGATTCCACTCGAACTTAGGCTTCCTTACTTGTTTAGTATGATAACGTCATGTAATTTTTCAATATGGTGATATGATATGATTTTTTGGCATCACTTTTGCTAAGAATCAAATCATCATGTAAAAAAATCACATCAAGTCACATCACTATTGCAAAGAATCACATCACTCATCAACAATATCCAAAAACTCATCAAAAATTAACATAGCGTCACGTCAGCATGCTAAGCTCATGACTATTGCAAATAACCTCATCACGACATGAATAAATCACATATAGTTACATCACCATGTCAAAAAATTACATCAAGTCACATCACAATGTTAAAAAAATCGTATCAAGTCACATCACTATCGCTAATAATCACATCACCATATCAAAAAGTCACATCAAGTCACAAAAAAAAAGAAAACACATGAAATCACATCACATCATATTACCAATCACACCATCTCACCACATCATTAAGTCACATCATCAAGTCACATCATTAATTCACGCGTAACGTTTTTATGACTTGAATTACTTTTTCATTCAAATAGCAACAATTTTAGCTTCAGCTTTATTATAAAAACAATTTAAAGCTTTCAACGCAAGTATGACTTGTTTTCTATCTTTTTAACACTCATATGCAGTTTTTCAAAATTTTTGTAGCATATTTAAAATTAGTGTAAATATATATATTCGGGTCAACACCTTCGTTAAAAATACTTGTTGAAGAAAGAAGGAAAGCAAAATTTTAGACACAAATGTGTATACAAAAAAAAAATACGACTTATATATGTAAGTACACAGTTGTGTTTGATGTATAATGCAAATTTATATATATGTACATTAGAGTGGCCCTTACGCCTATGGAAAAATTTTTTTTTCCACTTTTTTGAGACGTTATCCCCTGAAATGGTTTCATGTACGAAGAAAATATTCCTTTTTGGTTGCTTGTTTTTCCGACAGGGTAGGAATATGATGTATTGTGGAACGATCCTCCGTCATCCCTTGTCAAGTTTGGTTTGGAGACAAACCGGTTTCGGCTAATATGCACTGACACTGAAGATGGCGCATATTAGCCGAAACCGGTTTGTCTCCAAACCAAACTTGACAAGGGATGACGGAGGATCGTTCCACAATACAAAATATTCCTTGTTATTGTTGCGCGATTGGGCAACGTTAACTCGCACCACAATGTGTTGAAATAATAAACCAAGGGTTATATGGTTCGGTGGACGTTTATATTGGACCACTTCTCTTATATTTTTGAATTTTAGTAGATTACAGTGTTGTTATTTATTAGACTCCACAAATAAATGATTTATGAATAAAAAATATGTACTGATATTCTATATATTGAAGTACTGAAATGTCATGGATCCTTATTTACTCATATATACAAACAATTTAAGAAAATTGAAATTTTTAATATATATTTTTCATATACATATTTATATGGGAAATTTTAAAAATAAGTGCCCTCTATTAGTGTAATGGTACATTGTTTTTCATGCATACGTACACAAATAAGAAATTCAGATTCAATTCAGAACTTTAATTCTCTTGAAAGTCCATTGAAAGCGCTTGCGGAGCAGTGTAATACACAAAAGGAATTAAATAACTCCCAAAGAAGGAAATTAGAGAAGTCCCAACATACTGCGGGTTATTTCATTTGTCTATAACAATTTGCAACAGCACTTTTGAGCAAGCTAATTCTCACACAGAATGAAAGAAATATCCACATTGTAAAACCCTCAAACAATTGCAATAGCTGTAACTTTGTATACTACTTTAACCCTCTAACTCTCCGACGATGAGGTCGCTTTTACTCCTTGTTTAGAAAGTCCACAAAAGTTTGAAGGTCGTTAGAGCGTTAAATAGTTATAGAAAATTGTTCGCCATAGAATTTCACTAGGTATCCACCGACAAAAGTACCTAAATACCACAGTCCAAGGACCTTATGGAGGTGATTTTTATACTCAGCTGTACTAGTACACAGAGTATTATAGTTTTAATCACATAACGGTGGATTGTAACAGAGTGAAATAATCGAGATAGATATAGATTTATATATATCAAAATGATCAGGGTGAAAAGAGAAATCGATTGAGCCATGTCCGTCCGTCCGTCCGTCCGTCTGTCCGTCCGCTTGTAAACACTCTAACTCGCGCAAAAATTGAGATATTTTGATGAAATTTGAAATGTAAGTTGGTATCGAGACCGGGACGGTTGGTATTGAAAATGTGCGAAATCGGACCATGACCACGCCCACTTTTACTATATAGAAAAAATCGGAAATTTGGTATCTCAGTCACTAATATAGCTGGAGCGATGAAATTTTACCCACGTGTTGAGCTCAGGCCCCTAGGAAGAAATTTGATGACATTTTGGAAAATGGGCGGTGCCACGCCCACTTATTAAGGGTCAAACCTTGCAAGTTTTATATGTCATAACTCAGAAACCATTGAAGATATATCGACAAAATTTAGTATGCTTGATTTACTTACTTAGGCAAACGTTTGGACGGAAAATAGTTAAAATCGGTTGACGGCCACGCCCACTTTTATATATTTGTATTATAAAGTGACCTAATAAAAACATTTTAAGCCATATCTCTGTCAAATATAAAGATCTATCATTGAAATTTTGTCGCATGAGTCCAACTATGGACATAAAACAGAAAACACAAAAATTTTGGAAAATGGGCGGGAAAACATTTAAAGTTTTATGAGTCATAAATCAGAAACCGTTGAAGATATATCGATGAAATTTGGTACGCGTGATATACTTACATAGCCAAATATTTGGACGAAAAATTGCCAAAATCGGTTGACGGCCACGCCCACTTTTATATATGGGAAACATAAAGTGACCTAATAAAACATTTTAAGCGATATCTCTGTCAAATATAAAGATATATCATTGAAATTTTATAGCAGGAGTCCAACTGCGGACATAAAACGAAAAACACAAAAATTTTGGCAAATGGGCGTGGCACCGCCTCTTTTTATAAACAGGAATATACGAGATTTCTGAGCCCATAAATCGACAAATGATTTATATATAATGACTACACTTGGTGTGTACACTTTTATTACATGTGATAATACATGTTGAAAATTTTAGCGAAATCGGTTGACGACCACGCCCACTTTTATATATGGGTATTATAAAGTGACCTAATAAAAACATTTTAAGCGATATCTTTGTCAAATGTAAAGATAATTCATTTAAATTTTGTGGTATGATTTCTACAATAGACCGGAAACAACAAATAGAAAAATTTTGGAAAATGGGCGTGGCACCGCCTCTTTTTACGCAAAGGGATATACGAGATTTCTTAGCCTATAACTCGACAAATAATTGAGATATTATGACGAAACTTGGTTTATACACTTTTATAACATGTGTTAATAGCCACGCAAAAATTTATTGAAATCGGTTTATGACCACGCCTACTTTTTAAGAAAGATATTTCTGGAACACTCTTTGGGAATTTGTAACGTGACATCTTTATAACTAGAAGTCATAAAGGAATGAAATTTTGCACAAAGAATAATATTCATATGCTTAGTTGGATGACTGATTAGAAAATAGGCGTGGCTACGCCCACTTTGTGCAGCACTCGCTTTATATTAAGTGCACCGTGTTTCCATCAAACGCAAACAAACAATGAAAGCATACAGCTGAGTATCTAATGTTCGATTCCACTCGAACTTAGGCTTCCTTACTTGTTGTGACAAAATTTTATTTTGGAACTTTTCTTATTTTTATATCAGAATTCAACTAAAATGGTGTGCAAATGTAGAAAATTGGAAACTTTTAATTTTCTAAGTGCCTTCTTGGATGAAATTCTTACAAAATGCCTCGAGGAAGATGAATGGGAAACCGATATTATATTTGTGAAGCATTTTCAAACGGTAGTTACGCTGACTATGCGTAAAGTGACCATGATACGGACACAAACTTTCCCAATGCCGACAGAAACTCACTTTGTGCTAAAGAGGTACCTATGCGCGGCATGTCCTTCAGTTAACTGACTTCACCAGTTGCACATTTTAAAATTATTGTATTGGAAGAAAAGAATATGGACTATGATTTTAAATTAATACATAACTCTTAAGTGAAATGTTTGATTTTTTTGTTTTAATACTATGTTGCTTTATACGTGAGAACCAAAATTTAATGTCATCTACATACGTGTGGCCGCTGTGGTGCAGCGCAGAATTATTATTATTATTATTATTATTACATACGTACATACATGTTCTACGATTCTTGCTACTCAAGCAATTGCAACGGTAAAATAATAAAAGTATTTTGATTAATTTTATGCAAATTTAAACTTGGAAACATCTCAGAGTTAGGTTTTCGCACATACATATATTTATCGCGGCATAACCAAAAGCAGCGCTTACTAAAAGTGATATTGCTAATTTTTCAATTTCAACTCGTTGTGGCATGGGTTAGAGTTGTTCAATCGGGCCAAAATTTTCAGGGTATTATTGTTTTATTAAACATATCAGGGGGTAACACCTGCAAATTTCCGACTTTCGAAAATAAGGGCCACTCTAATGTACAAACGTTCACATGAATGTAGGTTTTTTGGCTATAGAAAATTAACGAACAGCATGTCAAAGGACTTACAGCAGTAAAAAAAAAACTCACATATATGCACACACACATTCGCAATATTGAAATGCACACATAGACATTATATTGTAAGTATGCCTTTTTCTCCCAAGTGTCAGCATCAGCGTGCTTAAGTCACGCATATGATAATATAATACACACAGCTGTATATTAGCATATATGTATATATGTGTTGTGCAAAAGCAGAGCCATGCACCTTTTGACTTAACGCCGGATCACGCTGCTTCACATACGCCTTTGTCGTCTCTCTTCGTGTGTGAAATTAGTTTGAAAAGGGCGCGTCAAAGTGCAGGCGAATGGCAGCAGATGACACTATTTGGGGCCGGCGTTGCGTTGGATAGATGCAAGGCAGATGGTATGCTCAAATGTACATACATATGTACATATAATTGAATGCTTTTGGTATGGTTTCAGCATATGCGCTGGCATTTTAGACACACATTTTTAAAAAAAAAAAAAAAAAAAAATATAATTGCAACTGACGCATGCATAGAAATTCCGCAGCTTTTTTAAAGCTATGTGACCTCTTTTTTTGTTTTTGCTCTACGTATTATCTAAATACACATACATGTACATAAGTATGCACATTAGACCACACACAAAACGTATGAGAGTTGAGAAAGTGCATTTTTTTGTTTTGGGCTTAGTAGTTAAGGACAAAGCAAAACGTATGACGTGGCGTATGAGTAACTATTTTGCAAGTATGAAAAACTAGTATTAACAAAAAAGAAATGATACGAAAACTTTAGAAAAAAATGGAGCTTAAATGCTTTTAACCAAGGCTGCACAACGATATCAACAAAAATATTTTGTTTTGTTGAATATCAAATAAAAATTAACAAAAAAATTTTGTTTTGTTGAATATCAAATAAAAATTATTGAAATTATTTCGTTTCGTTGATTATCAAAAAAAAAAAATTATCAAAATTATTTTGGGCCTTATTTTACAAAACGCAACGCGACGCAACGAGTCACCCAGAGTCACTTTTTGTCGTGTTCGTATTTTGTATCTCTTTAGGTGACTGAAAGTGACTGTAAGTGACTCGAAGTGAATGTGTTGCGTTTTTTGGTGAGTATGTTACGTTTTTGGTATTTTATAAAACGCAAAGTGACGAAAACGGTCACTTTAACTGTCAAAAGAGTCACTTCCTTTTGTTCGAGTGAGCATTAGATATAGTTTAATTTGCAACGGCAAAATTAGCCAAGCAAAAAAAAAAACGGGGTATCAATCGACGCGTTTCAATCTCGCGAACCCGAATATGATGCTGAACTAATTTTTTCTTTGATTTAAAAAAAACCCTTTTAACTTTTGTCTTACTTCCTGCACACACACGAACACACAAATTCATCTTATTTTTTAACATTGCATAACACGTACATATATTTATATTTACTGCATTACACACACATTTTTTTAATACATATGTTGCACATAAATAATATATTTTATTCAAAAAAACAAACTAAACAAAACACGTATGTATGTATGTATTTACACACAATGTCAACAAATACTTTTTTTTATTTTTGTTGGCTTCCCATTAAACACTGAAAAATAAATTCTAAAACGTTGAGAAAATTTTGTTTCTAAATTTGAGAATCAGCATATATATAATTCGAAAATAAACATATTTTCAAGTGTTCATGAAACATTGTTTATCAATTTTAGAATAACTTACAACACATTTGAAAAAAAATTTGTTTCGCATTTTGTACCATTTCACGAATTTCATCATGTCAAGGTTTCAAGGAACGAAGAAATTTTGTATGTTTGCAAATTTCAATCAGCGTTCGTTGTTTACGTGAGAAGTCTCTTAACGGTTGAAATTATGATGGTTGAAAATGATTGTGTGTAATAATGATTCCGTATTTCTTACTATTATTTTATTTGTTTGTTGCTTTTTGTGAAGTTACACAATCTTTATTAAAAACATAGTTTGTTTCTCATATGTATGTATGTATGCATATTAAAAAAGATATTAATATACTCATGTGACTGTACAAAAGGCACAGGCGAAATTCACCCGCACGGGTAAATGAAAAATATCACATCAGAGTACAAATATGTAATACATATGTACATACTAGAGCTCTCGATTTTTTTGAACATTTTCGTGTAGCCCGAACAATTGTTGTTCAAAAGCTCGAACAGTTGTTTGTTTATTACCCGTATGTTTGTACGGGCATTTGAACAGTTCGGGTATTTTGAATTTTTTTTCTTTTATTATTTTTTTTTTTTTATATGTAGTTTTTTTATTTTTGTTTTTCCGATACACATTTTGTTTTGTTTGTAAGCTCGAATGCTCGAATGTTTGTACGGGCATTTGAACAACAAACGGGCTTCAAACAAAAAGATCAGATCGAATTGCTCGATACCCGGGTATCTAGGGCTCTAATACATACATCTATTTATTCCATTCCATTTCTGCGCTCATAACACAAACTTTCTCACTATCCCTCAATTTTTCTGTACTCTAGAGTACAAATATGTAATACATACATACATCTATTGATTGCATTCCCTTTCGTACCAACTTTGAAATTGGAGAAAATGAAATCTATCAAATTGAGAATCAGCCCGAAATGCCATACTAAAAATGTGCCTCAAATGAACCTCGAATTGAAAATGAAAAAAAATGTTTATTGGGTTGCAAGCTGCCAATTTTCCAGGGTTAACCAATCAATAAAAGAGTTCGATTAAAAAAAAACACACCAAAAATTACTAAGGAAATGAAGAAAACCAGAAAAGTGGTAAATAGGCTACGTACGTTTGACAATCGTCGTGACTACGCAACGGAGCGAACGAAAAAACGTAAAGGCTTATAAAATACCAACTGTTAGGTGAAGGTGAAAGTGAGTGAACGTGAGTGACTGCGACGCTACGAGTCACGGCGTTTTATAAAATAAGGGCGTTTGTTTCGTTGATTATCAAAAACAAAATAATAATAAAAATTTGTTTCGGACTTACGGCTTCATTTTACTTTGAATTTTTATTAACGTTATTTTTTTTTTGATAATTTTTTTTGTTGGCTACCGAAACAAAATTTTTTCAATATTTGTTTTTTGATAATCAAAAAAACGAAATTTTTTTTCATAATTTTTTTTGATAATTATCAAAACAGCATTTTTTTGTTAAGCACTTAACGTTAAAATTTTTCAAAGTTGAATTGAAAACAAAATATTTTTTCGGTTATTGATAAAAAATAACGTTAATGTGCAGCCCTGCTTTTATCATCCTACAAAGTCTATACAATTACGAAAATGTATCCATTACCAATACTGCTGTTAATTCTCTATTCGAAAATAAAAAGCTATTCTAATAATTTCAACTCATTTAAAATGACCGAAAATTCATTAAGTCAGTTTCTATCCACTGAATTAAACTAAACATTTTCTTCGCGAAGAATTAATAATTATATATTATATAATTTTCGGTGGCTATTAATATTCCAGCATGGAAAAGGTACTTTGGAGTGGTATCAACCCAGATCTGGGTCGTAAGTACCGCAATAGTACACAAACTAGGCAATTCTGGCAACTGTCTTTCAAAAGACAACTATCACTTGAAAGGAAATACAATTTTTTTTTTGCTTTCGAAAGATAGCTGTCTTTGCGAAGACGGTTGCCAGAATAGCCCTTATAGTTAACAAATGGTTATTAAGCTTCCTTAAAAATCCTTTTTCTCAAGAAAAAAAAAAAAAACATTGATGAGTCTTACCATAAGGCCCGACTATAAATGTCATTATTATTTGCATGATGGTGGTCTTCCAAATCATATATATATATTATTTCTAATTGGTGTTTTATAAATATACCTTTTTCTGCTCACATAATTTACCAAAATTAATAAGTAAGGCATCGTTTTAAAGGTATTAATTAGCTATGCATGCGAAACGGTGTTTTATTGGGCATGGTACTTTTTTTCGAATAGTATTTTGTAAAAATAAAATGTTTTAAACTAAAAGATTTGCGCCTAAAACTATGCTTTCAGAATTATTTTATTCTAACAAGAGTGCAGTGTTAAATACAAATTTCAAATGTAGATGTCGCCCCAGATGAATAGTCGTGTATATTTTAAAACACATTTATAAGCTTCAGCTGTATGTTTGTATGTAAACATCACATTATTTTAGGCGAACACGTGTGTATTCATACTTACGCTGAATGGTTGGGGGGTTTTCAGCATGGGATGTGCTTATTTATACACAGCTGTTCGTAGTACAATATATGTATTTATAGTTTTGATCAAATAACGGTTGTACATAAGACCATAAAATATTGAGATTGATATGGACTTACATAAATCAAAACGATCACGATAATCTAACTGGCGCAAAAATAGAAATATTTTAATGAAATTTGGTACACAGATTCTAATGGGAACAGAAAAGGTTGGGGTTGAAAATAAGGCATATGTATGTATTTCGAAAAACACGTAAAACATGATAATTAAGTCACTAATAAAGCCCGAGTGATGGAATTTTATCCATGTAATGACCTTATGCCGTTATGAGGAAATATGCTGAAATTTAAAAAAAATGGGTCAAGAGTGGCAAATTTTCAAAGATTTATAAGTCAAAACTCAGGAACTGTAGCAGATAAATCGATTAAGCTTCGACCACTGATTTGCTTGCCAAGGCAAACGTGTGGAAAAAAATTACCCAAGTCGGCAGGGACCACATATATGTATGTACATAAAAATATATGTAAACTATATAAAAATATAATGCACATACCTATATACATACATAGGTATAATAAAATCATTTTATGCGATATCTTTGTCAAACATATAGGTAGTTCATTGAAAGTTCCATAAGTTCCACCAAACCAAATAAATAATAAGTTTTTTAAAATGGGCGTGACAGCACAAACCATACCGACTGGCGCCACGTATGTTTTGTTATTTTTTGCGCAAGATGCGCACGGGTCCAGCTAGTTAAATCTTATTTGGGGATATTGCGAGACGTGCTAATGTGCACATTTGTATTTAAATAAGCGTACGCTCTTTCATAACCAACTTTTGCCACAAACATAAACGAATTATGGATTTATAGATATAAAATGCTTAATAGATTAAACAATCATATATGTATGTATGTATGTATGTATGTATGTGTGTTTGTATGTATGTATATAACCACTCGTCTTTAATGCTAACTAGTATCGCCGGTGGTCAAAATTCGACCATGCAATTTATTTTTTCAACTTTGTATTGGTACAAAAATTATTCCTTTTCGCGGAGATAAGCAACACTTCCCAAATTCCAGTTGTACCGCAACACTGATTTGCCCTTTTGATCACGGTCCGACGCGAAATCATGGTCAAAATCAAGGCAGATCTAGGAAGGTAGGCCCGGTGGTGAGCGCTTTTAAACTAAAGCGACTCTTCAACTGTGTTTACGATGTTTGTAAACACGTTTACGATATCTATTTATCTTAACTAAAAATTTTATTTATTAATTATAAAGAAATTAAATAATTTATAGAAAAAATTATATGCCTATGCACTGCTCCTCACTCATACGAACACATCCATATCAATTTTATGTGGATATGAGTATGTTAAATGTGCTAAACAGACTGGCAATTGTTTGTATGGGCAAAATGTTAGCCTATTAATATATAGATGCTTTTGCACTATCTGGGGAATATCACACTTTAATTAAAGCATTCCTTTACAAAGGCACTACATACTACATATCTTTTTCATTGAAACACGCATACATAAGTAAACACCCACATAGGCATATGCATATGTATACGTACATACATATATTGACATTTAACTTTTCACACACTTACAATTAACCCCATTGGTGGCCTCATTCAGACCAAAAAATTCAAATGGAAAACACTCACTGCTAATTAATCATTTGGGATACACGCCCGCCGCCTGACATTGCTTGCCAGTGAAAGAGTTGCTGCTGATTTTGCTTATACAAATTTTTTGTATACCCTTCAAAAAGTGTTATAAAGTGTTTAAAGAAATAAGGAATACATTAGCGGTGTTTTCTGTTAAAAGGAAATAAAAAATATGGAAAGTACTTATGATAATACAATCAACTATAATCACCCAAAAATACATAAATCCGCTACAACCACATTTTCTAATGTCCATTAAAACATGAAAGTGAACAAGTTCACTTTATATGGGAGATAATACGCCCCCTTTTCCGGGCCCGACCAGTTAAGCACATTTAGTACACAATTACTTCCTATACCCCTACACCAAATTTCTATGCTCTACTAAAAATAGAGATATACTACAACATGAAAGTCTCAGTTTTATCATCATCATCGTATTAGCATAAAAAGGAGATTCTGCACATCTGTGGAAGTATTCTTTTCATATGATATATAACCGATTTGTGGCCGCTGTCTCGGGTTCAAACCACAGTCCGAGCAAAACACCAAAAAAATTTTTTCTAATTAGAAAAATCCAATTATGGGGTTTTTTAAGAGCAGCGGCCACCTCTCGGCAATGGGCGGCACACCCTCCGAGAGTATTTTTGGCATGAAAAAGCTTCTCACAAAAAAATGCATTCGACGTTCGGAGCCGGAACAAAACTGTAGGTCCACCCAATTAGTAGGAAAAACCAAAAGGAGCACACCTCGAATTGGGAGAGAAGCTCGGTCATAAAACACGTCAGAATTATAATAGCGCCATTGTATAATTATTATTATATAACCCATTGCGATAGGCTGACATTTAGACATTAATTTTGTTACAAAAAAAAAATACCTTTTAGTATTGATATATAGATTAACAATAAGTCTTATGCTAAGTTAATTAAACTCCAAATAAGCTCTTTATATGAGGAATGTTGTAAACTTTATTTTTCATTGAAAATAACACTTAGATTTCCTCTCAGAGCAAAATCAGACTTTAACGAATGCAAAAAATGGTTTTCGTTAGAAATTTCAGGCATCACATTGTACGTACACCTTATGATAATACTTACGAACTAAGCCTAATATAAGACATACATTTTTTGGTGGGACTTTTTTTGTATCAATTGGTATCGTTTTGATTATACATACATATATGTAAGTTATTGTGCAATTAAATATTAATTAATCACTTCAAATGTAAAGAGTCATTCATTCGAATTTCGATGATAAAATATATGTGCGTATGTATGTGTTTGCTGTTTGCTGATGAGGCCAATATTATCTACAACTTGTGATGCGCGAACAACT
Organism: Urophora cardui; assembly: GCA_960531455.1. Lineage (NCBI taxonomy): Eukaryota > Metazoa > Arthropoda > Insecta > Diptera > Tephritidae > Urophora > Urophora cardui. Next base: position 136,963,719 of record OY482672.1, read on the forward strand.
AATAAAAGTCTCGCTTTTTGCAGATAGTTTAGGCAAGTTTAAATATCTTTAATTATTTTTTTCTAAACGCTTAAGCTTTGAGTGCAAATAATAAAAAACTCAAAAATGCTGGTGTATAAGTTTGTTCACCACATATGTTCAACACGGCGAAATACCATGATTACTTTGTTGCAAAAATGCTGTTGCACAGTGTTACTATTAAATTTTCATTAGATTTTCGGAGTTTGCTGCTCTCCACTCCTCCATCTCATTTAAATAATATTTACGTAAAAAGTGACTCTCATTGATTACACAATCCCGTATATCATCTATGCCTTTTGAAAACCGCCCATTTGCCAAAACCCAAATTTTACAGAATAGCGAAAAGATGGCCTGTTTTTCCATAGAGAGGGGGGGGGGAGGGGGTAAATTTGGTATTTCATTAACCGTTATTTTAACAAGTAAGGAAGCCTAAGTTCGAGTGGAATCGAACATTAGATACTCAGCTGTATGCTTTCATTGTTTGTTTGCGTCTGATAGAATCACGGTGTATTTTATATAAAGCGAGTGCTGCATAAAGTGGGTGTAACCACGCCTATTTTCAATATTTTTATCAGTCATCCAACTAAGCATATGAATATTATTCTTTGCTCAAAATTTCATTCCTTTATGACTTCTAGTTACAAAGATGTCACGTTACAAATTCCCAAAGCGTGTTCCAGAAATATCTTTGCTAAAAAGTAGGCGTGGTCATAAACCGATTTCAATAAATTTTTGCGTGTCTATTAATACAAGTTATAAAAGTGTATAAACCAAGTTTCATCATAATATCTCAATTATTTGTCGAGTTATAGGCTAAGAAATCTCGTATATTCCTTTGTCTAAAAAGAGGCGGTGCCACGCCCAAATTTTTATATTTTTTGTTTCCGGTCTATTGTGGAACTCATGCCACAAAATTTCAATGAATTATCTATATATTTGAAAAAGATATCGCTTAAAATGTTTTTATTAGGCCACTTTATAATAGCCTTATATAAAAGTGGGCGTGGTCGTCAACCGATTTCGCTAAAATTTTGAACATGTATTACCACAAGTAATTAAAGTGTACGCACCAAGCTTCGTCATTATATATCAATTATTTGTCGAGTTATGGGCTCAGAAATCTAGTATATTCCTGCTTCTAAACAGAGGCGGCGCCACGCCCATTTTCCAAAATTTTTGTGTTTTTCGTTTTATGTCCATAGTTGGACTCCTGCCATAAAATTTCAATGATATATCTTTATATTTGACAGAGATATAACTTAAAATTTTTTTATTGAGCCACTTTATAATACTAATATATAAAAGTGGGCGTGGTCGTCAACCGAGTTTGGCAATTTTTCGTCCAAACATTTGCCTAAGTAATTATATTACGCACACCAAATTTCATCGATATATCTTCAACGGTTTCTGAGTTATGACTCATAAAACTTTCAATGTTTTCCCCTTAATAAGTGGGCGTGGCACCGCCTGTTTTTCAAAATTTTTATGCTTTCTGTTTTATGTCTATAGGTGGACTTATGCGACAAAATTTCAGTGATATATCTTTATATTTGTCAGAGATATCGCTTAAAATGTTTTTATTAGGTCACTTTATAATATACATATATAAAAGTGGGCGTGGCCATCAACCGATTTTAACTGTTTTCCGTCCAAATGTTTGGCTAAGTAAGTAAATCACGCATACCAAATTTCATCGATATATCTTCAATGGTTTCTGAGTTATGACATATAAAACTTTCCATGTTTGACCCTTAATAAGTGGGCGTGGCACCGCCCATTTTCCAAAATTTCATCAAGTTTCTTCATAGGGGCCTGAGCTCAACACGTGGGTAAAATTTCATCGCTCCAGCTATATTAGTGACTGAGATACCAAATTTCCGATTTTTTCTATATAGGAAAAGTGGGCGTGGTCATGGTCCGATTTCGCCTATTTTCAATACCAACCGTCCCAGTCTCGATACCAACTTGCATTTCAAATTTCATCAAAATATCTAAATTTTTGCGCGAGTTAGAGTGTTTACAGACGGACGGACGGACGGACAGACGGACGGACGGACAGACGGACGGACATGGCTCAATCGATTTCTCTTTTCACCCTGATCATTTTGATATATATAATTCTATATCTATCTCGATTATTTCATTCTGTTACAATCCACCGTTATGTGATTAAAACTATAATACTCTGTGTACTAGTACAGCTGAGTATAAAAACTTGTTAGTAAAGTAATGCTTTTACAATTTGTACTATATGTTGCCATCTGGATGTCTGGAGCTCAGGGTTCCAAATCTTATTTTTGCCACACATGTCAAATAGCCGGTTTTGCAAGTGTTTGATGGGCGGTTTTGCAAAGGCATTGACGATATGCAGTTGTACCTACATAATCGATAGCTTTATTTTTTTTAAAATATAAAAATTTAGCTTATGGCAGCACAATTCACCGAGTTTGACAAAAAAAAAATAATAATCGCAATTTTTTGTTTGAAAAGTAAAATCATTTATTCAAACCATAATGCTATAAGTTAAATATGCCCAATAAACATTCTGGTAAAAGTTCATAAATGAGCCTCGTTAACAAATTTAAAATGAACTCATATACTAACTAAGTTTTTCAACGTTCATAGTGGGGGAAATACCTACTCTCGAAATGTGTTTAACAAAAAATTTCAGAATTAGAATGCTCTTTTACGCCCTTATTTTAAACCTTATAATCTATTAATCTTTGTAGAATTGTATACTCAAACTTTTCGTAGTGCCACTTTTGTATGAACTTTTTACAAATGTTTTGACAAAATGTAGAGCTCTTGATTTTGTTTGATCATTTTCGAATAGCCCGAGCAAATGCTGTTCAAAGGCTCGAACACTCGTTTGTTTGCTTATTACCCGTTTGAACGGGAAATTCGAGCAATTTGGTTTATTTAATGTAGTTTAACGTACATATTTACTTGTACGTTAAATGGTTAAAGTCCATCATAGAAAAGATTTTTCATTAAATTCTACTGAAGAAGTTCGGGGTCAGAAATTTCTTACATTATGGTTGCTTACTTTTCCGACAGGATAGGATGGTAGTAGATTGTCCGTCATCCTTTGTCAAGTTTGGCTTGGAGACAAACCGGTTTTAGCTAATATGCGCCATCTTCAGTGTGCTTTTTAGAACGAAAGATGACAATGATCTAGAAATTACTATGATGGCGCATATTAGCTGAAACAGGTTTGTCTCCAAACCAAAATTTACAAGAAATAACGGAAAATCGTTCCACAACACGTCAGAAATTTCATTTGAAATGGTTTTATACCCGCTGGACTAGTACTCTATGCGGCAAATCTAGTGGACATCCTATTCCATAACTACCAGCGTATTTCTTCGTATTGAGTAAACACCGTTGGACTATTTTACCGAATGTGAGACTCGATTTAGGTTTTATAATCAAGTATAGTGCTTACTGGGCAACAACATATGTATGTATATATCTATGTATACATAGACATACTTCCTGTTTGTATGTTTGTATACATTCCTATTAGACCATTTATGGTTTCGTTACTTTATCCAAATCCGTTTTAGCTAAATGTTTTATTTTATTTTATTATGTTTTATTTTATTTTATTTTATTTTATTTTATTTTATTTAATTTTTTTTTATGTTATTTTATTTTATTTTATTTTATTTTAGTTTATTTCATTTCATTCCATTTCATTTCATTTAACTTCATTTCATTTTATTTTATTTTTTTTTTATTTTATTTTATTTCATTTTATTTTATTTTATTTTATCTTATTTTATTATATTTTATTTTATTTTTTTTTATTTTGTTTTATTTTATTTTATTTTATTTTATTTTATTTTATTTTATTTTATTTTATTTTATATTATTTTTTTTATTTTATTTTATTTTACTTTATTTTATTTTATTTTATTTCATTTTATTTTTTTTAATTTTATTTTACTTTACTTTATTTTATTTTATTTTATTTGATTTTATTTTTTTTATTTTTTTTTATTGTATTTTATTTTATTCTATTTTATTTTATTTTATTTCATTTTATTTTATTTTATTTTATTTTATTTTATTTTATATTATTTTACTTTATTTTATTTTATTTTATATATTTTATTTTATTTTTTTATTTTTATTTATTTTATTTTATTTTATTTTATATTATTATTTTCTATTTTTTTATTTTATTTTATTTTATTTTTTTTATTTTTTTTATTTTTATTTATTTCATTTTATTTTATTTTATATTATTTTATTTTATTTTTTTTTATTTTATTTTATTTTATTTTATTTTATTTTATCTTATTTTATTATATTTTATTTTGTTTTATTTTATTTTATTTTATTTTATTTTATTTTATTTTATTTTATTTTTTTTTTTATTTTATTTTACTTTATTTTATTTTATTTCATTTTATTTTATTTTATTTTATTTTATTTTATTTTATATTATTATTTTTTATTTTTTTATTTTATTTTATTTTATTTTATTTTCGTTTATTTTATATATTTTATTTTTTTTATTTTATTTAATTTTTTTTATTTTTTTTATTTTTATTTATTTTTTTTTTTTTATTTTATTTTATTTTATTTTATTTTATTTTTTTTATATTATTATTTTTTATTTTTTTATTTTATTTTATTTTATTTTTTTTAATTTTTTTATTTTATTTTATTTTATTTTATTTTATTTTATATCGTTTTATTTTATTTTATTTTATTTTAATTTATTTTATTTTATTTTATTTTATTTTATTTAATTTTCTTTCTTTTTTTATTTTATTTTATTTTATTTCGTTTTATTTTATTTTATTTTATTTTATTTTATATATTTTTTTTATTTTATTTTATTTTATTTTATATTATTTTTTATTTTATTTTACTTCATTTGATTCAATTCATTTCATTTTCATTTTTATTTATTTTTTAACTCTGATTTTTCAGTGAACCAAAAACGCGTCCCCAACATTGAAGCTATTGATGCCATGCTCTCGGGGTCAGTTTATTATCCTCCGCCTTTTTATTTTATTTTTATTTTTTTTATGCGGGTTTTTATAGATTATTTTTGTTTTTTTCTGGTGGTCGATTACTGTTGGCGTTTTGGTTGCTTTTGTTGTTGCTACTGTTATGTACATACTCGTATTTCCGTTGTTGCCACATCCGTTCATCTGCGGCGCCTCGCTTAATGGATTTTCGTCTTTATGCCGCAATAAACTGGTGGGTATAAACTTTTATTTGTGTTCATGTATGTACATATGTATGGATGTGTGCATGAGTGTTGCCACATTTCCCAGCAGTATTTATCAGCTGGAAAACATCACATATTTCCTACTGAATATTCAGTAGAGATGTAGTTCTAATACCTGAACTTTCCCTTTCGTTTTTATATAGAGGTGGCGTCGAAAATCAACTAACTAAAAACTGCCGAACGAGAAGGGAGAGTTTCTGTAGGAAAAAAGGCCTGAATACGCAGGGAGAACTTACATAGCATGTATTTCAGTACACCTGATGTCTTCACTGCGTGTTCAGTTATTTTTTCAGCAATGAATTTTGAACTTACTTTCAGGCTATTTTTCATAATGAATATTCTATTGAATATGCACCTCCTTACCTCAAATACTGCTGGGTTGTTTCGACCTCACACACATGTACGGAATTATTTGCATTTACTTCACTGCCCCAATACATAGCTATATGAATATCGAGCTCGCAGCTGCCACCACAATATTTTACGTGTGCTGTATCGAATATACATATGTGTGTATGTATGTAAACCTCCTTCTACTCCAATCGCCCAAAAATTCATGTGTTATTATTATTCATGTGTTATTCATGTTGTGAGCTCAATAATGTTTTGCTCGGATTTGTTTAAGCTTATTACGCATGTGTTACCCATATTTATATTTATGTACATACATTCATATTTATGTAGTGCAGTATGAAGTGTCCCACTAAGTCCAATTGTGAGGTGATGCGATTTTTTATTATGATAGAATACTTGCTATTGTTAGATATACCGCAGGTAATACTAAAGTATGTTGAGCGTTACGTACAAAATGAGAACAGATAATTTCTGCACTGACTAAAGTAGGAGTTGAGAAGAGTAAGTCGAAACAGAAAAATTTATACGAATGAAGTATGTACATAACAAAGTTAGGTGGTAGACAGCTGTATATTCAGCAATACAATACTGTTACCATTCGTGCTGAATACCTAACAAGAGCATCATAACGAGCATATGAGAAAAGCATGATGTTTGGAATGAAGGGCCGATGATTTCGCTTCATTGCTTTTTTTACTATACAAAGTCATTCATGCGAAGACGGCCATTGCCGTGCGATAGTCATGGGGCATAGTCATGGAAGTTGTTATCTTCCCTAAAGGAAATGTTACGAGGAAAGTAGTCGTGATTTGTAGATCTTTGAGCCTACTGGGGTGCTCTTCACTCAATGGCAAACATTGTGCGTATAAAAATTCCCCATATGTAAGTGTGTACGTATCTATAATATTCAGCTATCAATATTTTAATTGCGCTACACTACACAGCACCACAATATACTATCAGCAGCTGCAAGTCACTGGATGGTAGGGGTTAATTCAGAAATAGTTTTTTCTTTTTTTTTCGATTATTTTACTTATTAAAGCGTACTTGATACAATATTAAAAGAAGAGAAATGGATTTGCAAACACACATTTTTTATAGCTGATAATTTGTGTCTTAATAAAGTTTGTTTAAAATATCAAAGTATAGTGTGCTTTTGCACTTTCAGTAGGTTTGTTCGGTAATTCTTTTAAAATAGTATTTTTTTTTTTTGAAAGTAATTCGTTTCCTTTCATTCAGACACCAAATTCAGCTAATCAACCAAATGTAGGAAAAAAGACTCTTCCATTAGGAGCTATAGCTCATACATTTCTCGTAGCTTTTACATTGTTAATAAGCTCTTTCAAATAATTGCGAAACTTATGAATTTGTAGCTTTTTGTGACTCTTTTAGAATGAGTCATAATGAGTTATAACAATGCAATCATAAAAAGGGATTAATAAAAATGACTCTGTCATCGATGCATTTGCAGCGGTTTGCACTCTTTTAAAATGAGTCATAATGAGTCGTAACAATGGAATCATAAAAATGGAGTATTAAAAATTAATTTTCTGTTGTTTGATTTTCCGACACGGTAGGTTTGCGATATATTGTGGAACGAATTTCAGTCATCCCTTGTCAAGTTAGATTTGGTTATAAACCGGTTTCGGCTATGTGCCTTCTTCAGTATTTTGTTTCGTTCACTGCTGAGGGACTAGCTAAACAAGTTACTGAAGATGGCACGTAGCCGAAGCCAGTTTATAACCAAATCAGACTTGACAAGGGATAACGGAGATTCGTTCCGCAATACATATTAAAAATTACCCCAAAACCGATGAATTTGAAGCGTTTTGTGACTTTTTTTAAATGAATCACAATGAGTCATAAAAATGGAATCATAAAAATGGAGTAATAAAAATGGAGTAATAAAAATGACTTTGAAACCGAAGCATTTGAAGCGTTTTGCTTCTCTCTTCAAATTAATAATAGTGAGTCATAATGGAGAGTCAAAAAATTATTCTAAAACTGATGAATTTGGGCGTTGTGCGATTCTTTTGAAATACATTTCGGATTATTTTTTGACTCATAGGTATTAGTGCGTTTTTTGATTATTTTCTCAGGCTTTATTAGACTCTTTTTTGTTTTGAATCCTTTTAGACTCATCTTCAAACATTTATCTTTAGCTATCATGATGATTTTTGCATCCATTTGGAATATGCTTTGGTTAGCTGGTAAGCTTCCATACACTTCAAGTTGCACACTGGCACAATTTGCACTCACAGAGAACTTCTGTTTACTCAGCAATTATTTTTATTAAGGTCTATATGATAGTAAACTGAATCCCATTGTTGAACATATCTAGTATGTGTGTATATACAATTTTATGAGTTTCATTGCTTGCAAATATGAAGTTTAAATGTGCGATTTCGTATGTGTTGCATGTATAATTTTTTTATATTCTTTATGCACAAAGAATTTGAAAGTAGGTTAAACACACACATTTGAAATGATAAAGAAATATAAAAATGGACATGAGCTATCAATCGATGGTGGAACATGCAATAATTTCGGGAAACTTTTATGCATATAAACGATATATTTCTTTGGCTTCATGCAGTGTTAATTTAACGAATTGATATTTAAGTTTAAATGAAATGAAAAGAAATTTAAAATGTTAGTTACTTATGCACTTGAAATTTTTTTGGTTGGGCATAGCCTGTAAAAAAGCACTTAAAAATTACAAATTTCATGACATACATACGCACATACTAAATTTTACTTATACTATGTAGCTACATAGAAACTCAATTTTGCCAAATTTGGAAATTGCATAATTTATTGTGATTATAAAATCCACTTTCATTCACATAAATAGAAAATAAATTTATTTGAGTTAACTCAAATTTTCGCTTAAGCCATCATCAAAAAGCTACCCACTTCTGCTCTTTTCCAGTGAAATCTCTGCGAAATCGAAGCGAAAAAAAGAAGAAACAAGAAATAAAATTTAATTTAATCAAATATGGTAATGCAAAAACTGTATCTAGTATGTGGCACACATATCGACATTAGGGTGTGTGCTTAATGTATGGGGACACATTTTTCTGGTCTCCGAGTGCCACCAAAATGTATATGTATGTGGCAACTTTGACCAATGCTGTTACCGAAGGAGGAGGTGTGACTGAATAAAATTGTTTTTTTATTTTTTTTTATTTTAAGAACCATCCTAATAAATATGTAATACATATATTTATACAGTAGCTATCTCGCATTTCCATTACTATGCATATCCATCCGACACACAATGAATAATAATGAGCGGCGATTTAGTTGAAAGCGAGCAAATTCACATATGTACGACGTGGGTGGGGCGATTTGTATGGAAATTAATCGATACCGCGCCATCGAAATTTGGATTCCTCTCATTTTTCTGAGTAGAAAACTCCTCCACGCCATTTGCATAATATTAATTTTGATGTTCCGGAATTTGGTTTTTAGAACGAAGACGGATTTTTGAAAATAAAAATTCGGCAAAAATCGACAAAAAAATATCCAGGTCAATATGTACTTCGAATTAAAGCAGAATTTTATGCTGAATCCACATATAAAATCAGAAGTACAATCAGATAATCCGTTTTCGAGATATAGCCTGATTTCCTGTTATGGAGGCTGAAAGCCGAAAATCGCATATTTTCGCGATTATCTGTTGCTGTGTACAATATACCTTCATTTTTTTTGCAAATTTCTTACAGATAAGTCAATACAATATATGAACAGTATTTTAAAATATTAATTTATCTTCCGGTATAGGAAAACTAGAATGAACGTAGAAGTATGCTGTTGGGGACTTGTTTTTTTTTTTTACTTTACTTAACTCTAAAAAAAACTGAAGGTTACTCATACGCCATAGTGTACTACTGGAAGCAAAAAACAAATTTCAGAAGCATAAGTCTACGTTTTAGGGAATAACTCCTCAAATTTTGCAGCTAAAATTCTAAAATTTTGGATTTAGAATTTTTTTGTACAAAAAGCGCAGTCGGCGAAAATCATCGGTACCGGATAACTATAACATGGAGAACCTATACCGCGATTTTAGGCTAAGGAAAAAAGAGTGCATTCTAGTTCTCCTATACCGGAAGATAAATTAATATTTTAAAATATTGTTCCTATATTTTATTGACTTATATTTAAGAAATTCGCAAAAAAAAATTAAGATATTGTGCACAGGAAGAGGTAATGGCGAAAGTATGCGATTTTGGGCATCATCCTCCATTACCGGAAATCAGGCTATATCTCGAAAACGGATTATCTGATTGTACTTCTGATTTCATATCTGGATTCAGTATAAAATTCGATGTGCGTAGTAGCCTGGATATTTTTTTGTCGATTTTTGCCGAATTTTATTTTAAAAAATTTATCTTGGTTCATTAAAACCAAATTCCGTAACTTCAAAATTAATTTTAGAGAAATGTCGTGGAGGAGCTTTCTACTCAGAAAAAGGAGAGGAATCCGAATTTCGATGGCGCGATATAGGTTAGTAAATCGCCCCACCCGAATGTACGTACTGGTACATAATAATATAATACAATGGCGCTATTATAACTCTGACGAGTTTTATGGTCGAGCTTCTCTCCCAATTCGAGGTGTGCTCCTTTTTGTTTTTCCTACTAATTGGGTTGACCTACAGTTTTATGCCGGCTCCGAACGGCGAATGCATTTTTTGTGAGAAGCTTTTTCATGGCAGAAATACTCTCGGAGGGTATGCCGCCCACTGCCGAGAGGTGACCGCTGCTCTTAAAAAACCCAATAATTGGATTTTTACTAATTAGAAAAATTGTTTTGGTGATTTGCTCGGACCGTGGTTTGAACCCGACACCTCTTGCAGAGCAGGCGAGCACTCTACCCACTGCACCACAGCGGCCACATATTTATACATACATTCATATGTACATAAGCTAAAGTTACTTCAATATCGTTTGCATCGGGGTAATTGGCAATAAAATTGTATGCCGTTTGTATTAAATGAAAACGTAATAAAGGCAGTATATCGAACTAAAAATAATGATGCTACTTGTTAATCATAGAAATTTCATACGAAGAACTAAGCACAGCGTAAGCTCAAGTAGCGCTATACCCACTGGGCACTTATTACATACGTGTGTTCTTTATTGATTATTTTATTCTGTTAGATTATGTGATAATCGAATAAGATTGCTGAGGTGTGACTGTTTCAGTAATCCATTAAGTAATACATATATATATTCATTTAGGTAATGGCCGCCAATAATGACTTGCCGAATTCATACTCAGCAATGCCATATATTCACCTCGTAGGAAAAAGCTCTAGTTCCGAACTAGGACAATTCTAGGCGCTTTTTGCGCAACTACTAGTGCGCGCTAAATCTCGTTTGCTTGTTATCAACTGGCGAATTTTGCATTGTCACCCACTGCATTACGTTTTCGTTAGTTTCGAACTAGTACTAAATTCTATAGTTTGCACTAGTTCGTTTATTTTTAATGGCACAATTTCGATAGTTTTGGACTAGCTGCAAGTTTCTGCAAATTCTAAAGATCCACTTCAACCACTTAGGCACAGCATTGACACGCTTCATGCAAGTGGCTCGATAGCCAGTATTCCCTTTATATATATACTGGTAAACCCGGCGACGCGATGCTGTGGCTTTCAATTACACTGTGCGACAATTTGAGGGTGGAAGACCACTTATTGCCACATTTGAAAATTTTTTGATATACCTTCATAGCTACTGGTTATTTTTATTTTCTGTGGACCTAGATTTTTTATACATACACTCAAAAAAAAAAATTACTCAGATTATGGAAAAATGGGAATGATTCGGCGCTAAAGAAATATTTCCATATTTTGATGTACAATTTTCTTTAAAACGTTGTTTTTATTCCTTGATTTGAAGAAAATCGTACATCAAAATATGGAAATATGTCTTTAGCGCCGAATCATTCCCACTTTTCCATAATCTGAGTAAGTTGTTTTTTCAGTGTAGATTTTGACCAAGGAGCCCCATAGTGAAGTTTTGTGCCGAATATTTTTCTAGACTATGGTAACCTTAAGCGACCTACAAAAGGCCATTTGGCACGCTCCTCCTTTTCTTTCTAGTTCTCTTTCTCTTCCCCTTTCCCCTTTATTTGCGCTTTATTTTCCCTTTATCCATTTTATTTTTCATATTTCGTCTTTCGCTTCCTGTCCTTCGCCATATCCGTCCCTTTCATTTTCCTCTTCCCTTTCCTTTTATTACCCATCTTCAGTGCTAGGCCTTGCATGACACTTCAAATTTAAAAATGAGATAAACTGTAGCGTAAAAATGGATTTTCGAACAGGTGGCACCCTTTTTGTAAACATTTTAATAAATTACTCATTCCCTTGCCAAGCCCTTTCATATGACACCTCAAATTTAAAAATCAAACAAACTATAGCGTAAAACTGATATTTTGAACAGGTGGCAACCCTTTTTGAAAAATTTCTTTTAAATTGCTCAATATCAGGTCAAGCCCCTTCATATGGTACCATAAATTTTAAAATCAAACAAACTATACAGTAAAATTAAATTTTCAAACATCTGGCAACCCTTTTCAAAAAAATTAAACCTTCCTGCACATCTACAGGTCAAGCCCTTTCATTTGACACCACATTTTCGTAAATCGCTATAACGGTGTAAAAATTATGGTGCTTACAAAAAATCTCTTAGCGTAATATATATAAAGATAAGATAAACTGTAGGGTAAAAATGGATTTTTGAACAGGTGGTACCCTTTTTGTAAAAATTTTAATAAATTACTCATTTCCATGCCAAGTCCTTTCATATGACACCTCAAATTTAATAATCAAACAAACTATAGCGTAAAACTGAATTTTTGAACAGGTGGCAACCCTTTTTGAAAGATTTTTATTAAATTGCTCAATATCAGGTCAAGCCCCTTCATATCGTACAAAAATTTTAAAATCAAACAAACTATACAGTAAAATTAAATTTTCAGACATCTGGAAACCCTTTTCAAAAAAATTAAACCTTCCTGCACATCTACAGGTCAAGCTCTTTCATCTGACACCACATTTTCGAAAATGGGTATAACGGTGTAAAAGTTATGGTGCTTACAAAAAATCGCTTAGCGTAATATATATAAAGATATGTATACATATAAAATACTTCAGTAACCATCTGAGAATTGTAGAAATAAGCAAAGCCGACGGCAAATGAACGAGCGAAAAAGAAAATGCATAGAATCTTTGTCACTTGGAAATTGCATACAAATCAGTGTGTCTTATAATGGCCACCGAATTCACTCCGTCTGAACTGCCGAGAGTCTAACTACAATTGGGCTAGTTCCCTTTTGACACCGTTTCGCTAGTTCGGTACTAGAAATTTTGCTCACTAGTTATTGAGTTGCCTGCATGGTTGGGTATGTGGGTATGTCTCTGTTATTTTTGTGCAGCTGTATCACATTTAATTGCGTCATTTATATGTTCACAAGCACACAATTGACATTAAGAAGACTTTTTTTTGCCATTACATATATTAGTCCGCAGGGAGTGCAAGCCATATTAATTTTTTTTTTTTTTGTTGATTGAATGAGAAATGCATTTTCCTTTTAATATCTAAAAAATATGAATACGCAAACGACACTTTATTATTTATTTATGCATAATTGTTTACACAACCGGTTGCTTATCTACATAAATGCCCTGAAGGCATAATGATCATGTGTAAATAACTTGTGTCAAAAATGAAGTGAAGTGAGAAGAAGCTTGAATATACAGAAATGAATTCTTTTATATTACACTATGACACAAATTTGGAGTTGTCTGGTGGCGGAATATCTCCTACATAGAACGAAAGAATATTATCCATATAGTAAAACTCCCAAACCGTTTTGCTCCCTGAGTTAAATTTTAATTTTTTTATTGCCATTTTAAATGAGTGATTTTTTGTATAATAAAAGAAAGAATGGGTTAAAATATAGAAATATATTGTTAAGAAACATAGAAAAATTGCACAAACTTTCTTTTCGTAGGGTACTTTTTACCCTCCAACACCTTCACAAAGCGTTTGTGTTGATCACTTTTTTATATAGTCCGAAAAAATTGTATCGTCGATAGAGGATTAAAATGTTCTAGAAAATTACCTGTTTGCCATAAAATTTTACTAGCGGTTTTCTCAGACAAATTTTTTGTACAAAGAACCTAAAAGGTGACAGAAAGAAAAAAACATATATTACTTGGAATAGCATAGCTTTGTATATATGCATTGGCGCACTCAAGGGGGGGTTTTGGGGTTAAAATTTTATAAAAGATGGTACATGCATAAATATTTGTGTAAATAAATGTTGTAAAATCTATGACTATTCGTGGATGTACATTGCCAATGTTTGTCAACATCTACTGATTATGTTTATAAACAAGCAGTGTGGAGACATTTCCCTAAAAGTATGCTGTGGATATTAGCTGAGGTTTGTTTTAATTTAACCCATATCGTCCTAATGTTCGATAAATCGAACAGCAAATTTCAACATTTTTTATTATTTTATCTGATCTGTTTTTCAGAACCTAAACCCAAAATTTTGATGTAGTTTAATACTGTGGAATATTTTCTGTAATTGAAAATAAATATTTAATTTTAAGCCCCAGCTTTCTCTGAACGGGGCGTTTAAGAAAAACCCTTAATTTTAATATGATTTTGAAATTGCCAAAATATATAAAAAATACCAATATTAAATAAAATTTAGTATACACCTCATTTGGAAAGAAAATAAAATTCAAGTTTTAATTTGAATTTTATTTGCAAAGTCAATAAAACGAACAGCTCATATATTTAAAGTTAGCTGTTCGATTTATCGAACGCTGGGCGTTACTCAGTGGTTTTTTTTCCTGAGGACCATAGGCACTATACGAGCAAACGGTATTGGTGGTGCATAATTAAAATCTGGAAGAAAACTCGAAAAATGAAATAATGACTTCTGTTTTGATACCCAGAACAGTATTTTGATTTGTCGTTGGCAGGATAATAGCGGGGTTGCACTTGACACCTATTTCGAGCAGATCCTGCCAATGGTGTCTGTGAAAGAATGGAAGAAACAGAAAACCAACAATGAAGGGAAAACTCTTATGCCCGGCCGTTATGTGAACTATAACCAGCCCCAGCTAATAAAGAATTACAATATAGGGATTGGCGCAGTAGATCTGAACGACAATGAAGCACAGAATTATCATATTGCAATGCGATCCAAAGAGTGGTATTGGCCTTTATGGATTTCGACTTTAAATTCAGCTATCGTCAACGCATGGAAGCTAGACTGTTTCATTCGCCGTTATTTAAAATAAATATTCTCCCCCAACAAGATTTTAAGGTGGATATTGCACGTTCTCTGCTAATGACAGCGGATGACGAATCCAAGGACTCTGAGGATATGGAGGTCGCGGAAGGCGACAAAAGGGACGTAATGATTGACCTGGATTTTCAAAGGATGCTCATCCGAGAAATCTGCAGCGAATCGAGGGACTATATCTCGTAGTCAAAATCGAAAATTTTAAGAAATGGAGATACAAATTGTAAGACAAACCAAGTTCCTTTTTGTGCAAGAGATGCCATTTTTCACTTTATACCCATTGTTTTGAGTCATAAGTATCATTTAAAAAACCAAAAGTAAATTAATTTTGACTTAAATATCTTATTTTTCTGTTTCACTTATCAAAAAATAAAATATGAACAAAAAAAGGAACATACATTTTCTTTTGTTCGCAGGAAGAAAACCCCAAAAAAATGTATACAGATAGGCCGAGTGTTCGATTTATCGAACACATGATATCTCAAAAACTAAAATTTTAATAATTTTTTTGATAACAGATTTGAATTCAGAGGCTCAAATTTACTTAAAGGTGAAAATTTCATCAAGATATGCTTCAAAAAAATTTGCTTAGGACGATATGGGTTAAAATAATTCACCAACGCAAACTGGTCATATTTGTATGGAGAGTGGGACCAAACTCAGTTTCTTGGAAACAGATGGACCTACCGAAACCAAATTTTGCAGATTGGTGTACCACTAAACGACTCATCTTTTAGAAAAATTAAAAGCATATGTTGTAATCGCCCATCACTAACGCTAGTTTACAGCCAAAAAAAAAAAAAAAAAACAAGAAAACCAGGAATGGGGGAGGATAGGAATTTATCTGCTGAACTTGGAACTATTTTTGTTTTAATTTTTTGCATGGTTAGGTTTTTGAGATAACGGTAATTTTGTATTTTTTTGTTATCACTTCATTCGAAAATTATTTTCTCTGGAGTTACAAATGCGATAAACGCAAGCAGTATCTTGTTCGAAAGGCAATTAAAATACGCTTCAAGCGACATACAACTTGTAGTGGTCTAATAAAAGCTCGCGATAGCTGGTAAAAGTTTTGTGAATTTTTTGCGATTTTGAAAAATTTTGATTTTCAAAGTAAGTTTTTTACAAAAAGTTGTAAAAATCAGGAAAGTTTTGTTCTTTTAAAAATTTTCAAAGACTTTAAGCGTAATATCAGAGAGATCCGATGAATACTTTATTTTTGGCGATTTTTATCTTGTGAAACAAAAAGGATATTTTGGATGAACAACTGGGTTAGGTGACTTAACTATGTGAAATTGACTTCATAGGTCAAAAGGACATTAGAAGGATATATAGAGCTTCCAAAGACTAGACTAATGACATTTGAATTAAAAATCCGATGTAAAATAACAAAGTTACCATTAAAAAAATATTTCCGCGTTATTTCGCGAGATAAAAAAAAATTGTATGGAGAGTGGGAAAAAACTCATTTACTCAGATTTAATCGAAAATAAAGTTTTATCGAAAACAGTCGACGTACATACATATGTACAAAAATACGTAAAAGGAGCATCTTGGGCAACAATATTTTTTATAGACTAGCTAAAAAAGGGAAAAATGTAAAAACAGGTTTCTCAAGACAAGACTTGAAACAACTCAAATATGCTTATAAGACCTGGTCCAGAGTGATCCTTAGTTGTTAAAAGTTTAAATAAAAATGCTAATGCTTGAAAATTACGCTCATAGAAAAACTAAGACTTCTTCATCTTGTATTTTGCTAAAAATAAATTGTTCTCACTGTTTTCTTTCGCTAAATCATGAAACATACACTTTTCTTGCGTTTCCATAGTTATCCGCATTTTCTTAGCACTCAAACTTGAAATATCGCAAAAATCATAATACACTTATTTACACAAACTTTTTCCAGAATATTTTTTTTTTTCAAATGTGTTGACTTTAAATGAGCCAAAGTAATGGTTAATGGTGTCTATTGCTTATAGAAGGTTTTCCATACAATTCAATATATTTCGCACGGAAATGCATTACAGAAATTTCTTTTTGAAACACCAACATTTTTTTACTTTTGTGTATGGGTGCTGACCAGTGTGCAACGATGTGGACTTAACGAATATTTAATTCACCATAATCCAATTCGTTCCACCAAAGCTACAATATAGCTGCTACATGACGAAAAATATGAATTCAGTTGCAATCATGACGCAATAATACAGGTGACCTTTCCTTTTTAGTTTTAGATTAAATACAGAGAAAATGCAATGAATTGAGCTTTAAAAGGTGCCTTTGTTTAATGTGTGCATACGTAGGTCCACTCCCCAAACATACATACATAGATTTAAGTAAAAACTGTCTGGACGAATTTTGAGTATTTTTTTTTATTAATTTTCCGTTGGATATTGAAATCCCGCCCCCCCCCAAAATATTTTTCTGTGTGCGCCACTGTATATATGTATGTATATATGTCATACTTATGTATAGCTACGTTAATTTCATAACTTTCACGAATTCCTTTGAAATTAATTCGCATTATAATATTAACGTCAACAAATTTTCAGCTGAAATTAAACCAATTCAAGTGCTCTAATTACGACATAACTGCTAACACAATAATATATATCAAGGGTGCTCAACGCTCTCGTATTGAATGGGGAAACTCCAATGCATCTACAAAAATTTATTAGTGCACTCAGAAAAAATTTGTGTTAGATTTAAAAAAAGTTACAAACTACAATTAAATTTTTATTGTACCATTGGAAAATTTTGCATACAACATACATATGTACAATATTTACAACATATTTTATTTATACAAATGTATCTACATACATATATATTAAATTAAGATATGAACTCGTGCATATAAAAAAAATATATCTACATATTACATAATAAGAATAAGTGATAAGTTTATTCAAGGCTGTTTATTAAATTGTCAATATTTATTGTCGAATCAGAGGTGGATAATTGCAGAATTGCTTCCAAATGCTTTTGTGATAAAAGGTTTCTTTGGTTTGTTTTGATGATTTTAAAGCTTTTTCGCAAATATATGTGCTGCCGAACATGGATAAGTATTTAAAATTTCATTTCTTATGAGTGGATACTTGTCATATTTTATTTCTGTCATATATATAACTTACCTTAATTATTAATTTATATACGTACCTATAATTAATTAGCATAGACTGCGACTCGCAATAATATTTCAGCAAAAAAGCTCTAATTCCTATTCTTCTTACTAAAATCTACTTTTATTTTTCTTCAAATAATTTGAAATACACTTTTGCCACACATTTTTCAATATTAACTAGAATTTTTTTTCAGTTTTTTCGTTTGCCTACAAATCGCACCCTAAATCAAAAAATTGCACAACTCAAAATTTTTTGAATCCATGACAAACGTCTTTAGGGACTGCTAAATGTTAGTCTCCTCCCAGCAAGAGTCTTCTTCATTACCCAAGGTTTTATTTCAAAAATTTGGTTGGTAAAGAAAAAGGTTTTCTTGCATTTCTTCTATTTCTTTTATATTTATTTGGGTTTTGAGTTACGTCGCACACTGGGGCCACTTATATATATGAGGACGCTCAAAATTCTGAAATCAACTTTTTTACATCAGAATCGCTTTATCTGCACTAAAGCTGTTAATCTATAGCATCTTAACCCATTGACGGCCATGAGTTAACCCGTTGGTGACCAATGTTTTTTATTTTAATTTCGAGTTTAATTTTCTTGAATCAGAATCGGTATATCGATACTAAAATAGTAAATCCCAAGAATTTTAACCCCTTAACGACCACGCATTAACCCATTTTTAACCAAATTTTTTCACTTAATTCTTAGATCAAAATATTTAAATCATATTAGTTGTATCTACACTAAAACCAGTAATCTTTGGAATCTTAACCTATTAACGGTCATGAATTAACCTATTGGTGACCAGTTTTTTTTTAAGATCTGTAAATCAATTATTTAAATCACAATGGTATGTCTGTGGCATAGTGGCCGCAGTGGTGCAGTGGGTAGAGAGCTCGCCTGCTATGCCAGAGGTCTCGGGTTCAAACCCCAGTCCGAGCAAACACCAACAAAATTTTTCTAATTAGTAAAAATCCAATTATTGGGTTTTTTAAGAGCAGCGGTCACCTCTCGGCAGTGGGCGGCATACCCTCCGAGAGTATTTCTGCCATGAAAAAGCTTCTCAAAAAAAATGCATTCGCCGTTCGGAGCCGGCATAAAACTGTAGGTCCACCCAATTGGTACGAAAAACAAAAGGAGCACACCTCGAATTGAGACAGAAGCTCGGCCATAGAACTCGTCAGAGTTATAATAGCGCCATTGTTTTATATAATTATTATATTAGTATGTCTGTACAAAAATAGCCAATTTGTATTATATTAACCCATTAGCGGCTATTTATTAACCCATTGATGAAATATGTACATATGTACCATGTATACAAAAATGGTTTTCTCCAATTTTTTGTTTCGAGATATTAAAAGTTTTATGTTGTCACAAGTATGTTTATATGGGAATTAGGAGTTTCAACATTAGCGTTTTAAGCAGAACACGTATTTCCCCACACATTTTCATGCCTAACATAAAAAAACATAAAATTGGAGTAACACAACTTGTGCTTCAAAGAACTCATATTATAATCCAACTTACAAGTCTAAATTAAAGAAAACTGGCTTGAAAAGTAACCTTAACCACAATTTGTAATTAAAGTAACCAGTAAATAATGGATCAACTAAATTTAAGATAGAACAGAATCAAATTCAACCAGATATAGGTGTTTTTTTTTTAACTAAAATTGGAATGCAATTTTTAAACTCACTTTATTTTAAAATGCGCACTTTGCTTTTGGTTCTGAACTCGGATTCTTTGTCACAAAGGACCATATTTTACTGCTGCATTTTTACATTTACTACTTTTTTGCGCAAATTAAAAAAAATCCATTTTGAAAAAAAATATTTAAAAAAAAGAGGTACGTTTAGTTTTATACTAAAAATTAATTTTTTAAAACATCTAGTTCCAAAAAAAAAAAACACTCATCGATTATATAAGCTTCACTTAAAGTTATGGAAAAAGCAGAATAATAAAATTTTATATCCTTCTCTTACACCAACTATTTCAAATACACATTAAAATTTCTCACTTTGAAAAAAAATTATTTTTTGGAAAATTTGCCATGTTTGTGTATGGATAACTCAAAACTGAAAAACGATAGAAAGCTGAAAATTGGGCCAGAAGTGTAGAATTTCATAGGGAACAATACTGCGTTTTTATTTTTTTGAAAAACTCATTATTTAAAAACTGAATTTTGAGCACGCTCGGCCCCAGTGTGCGTCGCTTTTCAATTCAAGAATTCAATTTTTTCAAAAAAATTTTATTTTCAATTTGTTAGTGTAATTTTCAATTTCATATGGGAAGGGCGACGCCAACGTAGCTTCATATGGGAAGGGCGAACGTAGCTTCGCCCTTCTCATAAGAAACTCAATCACATTCATTTGAAATTTTTTATACTTGTGGGCATATGGCAGGGGAAGAAAATTTTATTTTTATATTCATTGGGCGAATTTGTATCTGTGCCTATGTCTGGGGGGAAAAACAAAAACAAATGTGATTCAAGGGCATAGGCATGAGCATCTATGATATATATATTTATATATGTATGTATATTTTTTTTTAAGCACATAATTCACATGACAACTTTTTTTAGCTCAAACCCAAGTAAAGCAAAAAAAAAATTAAAATAAAAATAAAATGTGCAAATTCCACAAAAATTTAGCAATTAAACTGAATTATGATGGTCCATTAAATGCCAATGTGACTAACGGGGCAAGCGAAATGAATTTCAATGTGCAACAAAAAAAAAAGAAGCAGAAAAAACTACAAAAATATATTTTCTCGTAATGTTATAGAAAGAAACATATAGAGCAAAACAGGAAGCTAAGTATAGCGCTAGGCACACTCATAAATTACAACTGGCATTTTATGGCGGCTGTTGCATTTGCCTGCTCCATATATTTTTATTCGTGGCTGTACAACTAATTATCGCGTACAAATTTCTTGTTTTTTTCTTTGCTCAGCATACTTGTAGCCACTTTAGTTACACCAGCCAGCAATAATTTTGATGCAATATGCAGCGGTTGGGCAATTTGTCATGCTTACAGTTTTTTGTGGCGCATTTGCTGCCGAAATGTGTTTGGGGTTTCGTCGCGTACTTACATAGACATTTGTGCTCCAGAGAGGCAGACAGAGGCGGTGAGTGTTATGTTAGTTTAAACTTTAAAGCAGTGAAAACATGAAGGCAATTAAATAATTTCAATTTCAGAAAAAGAAGATAGCATTAACAGAACTAATCTACTGAGTGCGATATGTTTAGACTATCCAGCGTTGCCGTTTGGGCCACTAAAGTGGCAATTTGAACCTTTTTAAAGCCAGGCCACCTGAACCCAACTTTTTAAAAATATGCAATACCTATTTATATATTAAAATAACCTTTTTAAAAATTTGGGCCACTTTTGGTCCTTTTTTACTTTTAAAACTATAATTATTAAATAATTTTTAGTTTTTTCTTAAATATAAGAACAAAAAACCTCTTTGTTACTATTTTACTTTGTATTGGCAACTCTGCGTTTCGAAAGGTTTCTTATTTAATTTGTTTGCCAACACTACCCTTGAATACTTTGAAATTTGGGCTGTTCGCTAAGATAATGAAAACGAACGGAGCAGCCCAGACACACACAAACACATAAAGCGTTCGTTGATCCGTAGGAAAGTGCAAGAAACGTAGGAATTTTACCACAATTCATTTTCTTTGCACTCATTTTCGCTCTTTTTTGGTAAAAATCCTACGGTACTTGCACCTTCCTACGGCTCAACGAACGCTATAACTAGAGCTTACGATTTCTCGAATCTCGAAAATCTCGAAAGGCTCGCGAGCTTCTCGACATTCAACTACATCGCAGAAATAAGCGGTATAAGCATACTATGCTGTTTCGTAGATTGTTCTGCTTGTATGTACTTACATGTGTATGAATATATGCCATTTACGCCATTCCCAGGTGTATTTCACAAATCAATGCACAAAATTCCCAGTGAAATACAATTACAATTTCATAATATAAAATTTTTTCTTCCCAATACGATAAATTTTTGATATTCATGTTTTTTGACACAATATGTTATCGAGAAATCCGAGAAACGAGATTTAATCGAGAACCCGAGTTTCGGTTTTCTCGATCCTCGAATTTCTCGACACTGCTCGAGATCGAATCGTAAGCCCTAGCTATAACAGTTTTTTTTTAATTCCTTGCCTTTCTCGGGTTATTCCGTCTGCTCAACGAACGATCATATTAATGCCGCGTTAGTGTAGAGAATATTTTAAATTCCATTTTCTTTAAGCATTAAATAAACCACAAAAATATATAAAAATGTGTTTTAGCTAAAAAAAAATTGAGGCCACTTTTTTAATTTTTTTGGGCCACCTTTTGAAATTTTTGAGCGGCAAGACTGAGACTATCTATAGAAGCGCTATCGTTGCAAAATCAGAATAGAGCTGACTCGCTCTTCGACTATACAGTCGAGATGCTTTCTTTAGATTGTTTCGAGTCGAACTTAATTTCGATTAGTGCTGGGTGAGTCGGAGATGTTTCAGGCTTGCTTTGAAAGCATGATTAATTGTTGTTGTGTACGAAAACACTCGAAACAAAGGAATGAAACATTTCGAACTCGCTAAACATCACTAAACTAATCGCTCCTCATCTTCTTAACTGACGCGTACACTCAAAGAAAAAACAAGCTAAATTTAAGTCTAACGGGATTGAAACAAGCCGAATACGTCATGAAAGTTTGTTAACCTTGAAAATGCTAAAATGATGAATGTATTCTTATTTTTAGAAAGATATTTTTTATAAATATTATATTAAGAGTGTGTAGTTTTGAAAAAAAAAAAGCGTATGTAAACTTATTTTGAGCACAACCCATGACTGATTCAAGCCTGTCCAATCTTATTTTAAGAATGATTATACTTATATTGAGAATTTCATTCTAAAATCAAGAATATTATACTTAAATCAAATTTGCTCAGTTTTTTATCTTGTTTTAAGCTTGTGAAAACTTAAATTTAATTTATTTTCTCTAATTCTTCAATCAAGTACGACACAGCTTGAATTTAGTCCGCAACTTTTCTCTGAGTGTAACGGTGTAGACAATTCTGGCCGAGTCCAATAAAGCGCGCCAGCTATTTCTGTTTCGTGCAGCAAGGAGCCACTTGGGAATATCTAGAGAGTCAGCATCACTGTCCATCTAATCTTTCCAGCGCAGTGGAGGTCTCACTTTTCTACTGCCTTTAGCGGGTTTCGAAATATGTAAATATTTTCTTAGCTAGAGAACCTTCATGCATTATCACAACATGACCTGGCCAACGCAGCCGCTGGAACTTTATTCGCTGAACAATGTCGATGTCTGCGTAAAGCTCGATCCGATTTGATATGAAACTGGGCTAATTAGAGCACGGTGGAATAAATGCGATTAATTCAATTAGTAGTGGAACTCAGTGGCGTAGTAACGGGGGGGTTTTGGGGACAAAACTCCCCCGAAAGATTCGTTTTGACCATAAAACCATCTTTGACTTTATTAGCATACATTTCTTTTTCAGGAAAAAATCAATGAGAATAAAAATTTTTCGAAATTGGTAATTCGAAATTTAGCGCTTTTTAACGAAGTATTACTTATAATTCTAGCGTTTGTTGAGCCGTAGGAAAGTGCAAGAACCGCAGGAATTTTACCACAATTTACATTCTTTGTACTTATATTCGCTCTTTTTTGGTAAAATTGCTACGGTTCCTGCACTCCCCTACTGCTCAACAAACGCTACAATTATTATACGGTATTGCTGTTATTAACATGCTAATAACAGAAAAGTAACGCCAATTATTTAAATTTCAAGTTTTCTTTCAATTACTTATCATCTTAATCAAATAATAATGTTAGTATAAACTACAATGGGAATAAATCTGCAATGTATAAGAGTATCTGAACTTGAGATTTTACTTAATGTCTGTCAAAATGGAATATTAAAAAAATAAATTATATAAGAAAATTATTATTTATAACCGTAGCACAGAGGTAGAAATATTTTATTGTGTACATCTATTCCAAATTGCTTGTTTAATGCAAAATTTTAATAATTTGTGTTAAAAGTAGAGCTCTCGATTTTTTTTGAACATTTTCGAGTAGCCCGAACAGTTGTTGTTCAAATGCTCGAAGAGTTGTTTGTTTGTTTATTACCCGTATGTTTGTACGGGCATTTGAACAATTCGGGTATTTTGAAGTTTGTTTTTTTTCTTTTGTTTATTATTATTTTTTTTTTTCTTTATATGTAGTTTTTTTATTTTTGTTTTTCCGATACACATTTTTTTTTGTTTGTAAGCTCGAATGCTCGAATAATTGTACGGTAAGGTGGAGTGAAATCATATGGAGATTTTTTGTTTGTTCTTTTTTTGAACGTACCAGCAATGAAAAGTTGCCTTTATACGAGTTAATGAACCCCACAAAATTTTATCGCGATAGGATGACGTTTTGAACTGCCCCCAGCCCCGCAAAGTTGAAAGCAATAAGCACGATCTGGTACAAATATGAAATTTTGAAAATTATAAAATCAAAAAACTAAGTATGAGGATTGATAAAGATGGCTAAGCTGAGTATTAAAGTGAATTTTTTTTTTTGGAAACAACAATAACAAAAGTTATTAAAGGTCAAAGTTTATATTATGCATTTTTTAAATTGCAATTACTTAAAAAATACTGAACCGATTTCGAATGTTTTTATACCATTCGATAGGTATTTTGATTCCCTTTAATTTGATATACATTTTATATATGAAAAGTAAGGGGGGTAAAAGGGGGGTTGACCCCCGCAGGGGGGTGTTATGGAACCCACATCACATTAAAGGGAATCAACATACCTATCGAGTGGTATAAAAATATTCGAAATCGGTTAAGTAGTTTTTAAGTAATTGCAATTTAAAAATGCACAATATAAACTTTGACCTTTAAAAAACTTTTGTTGTTGTTGTTTCCAAAAAAAATAAATTCACTTTAATACTCAGCTTAACCATCCTTATCAATCCCCATACTTCGTTTTTTTATTTTATAATTTTCAAAGTTTCATATTTGTACCAGATCGTGCTATTTTTTCAACTTTGTGGGGCTGGGGGCACCTCTAAACATGCGAGTAGGTCAATAAAATTTTACAGGCTTATTACTGGGCTAGAAAGCTTCCGTTCTGGCTTTGGAACAAATTGAATTTCCAAAAAAAAAGTTTCACTCCACCTTATTGTACGGGCATTTGAACAACAAACGGGCTTCAAACAAAAACGATCAGATCGAATTGCTCGATACCCGGGTACCTAGGGCTCTAGTTAAAAGTCGATTTTATTGAAAAATATATACAGTGACTCAAAAAAAAAAATCATACGCCAGAGTTTTTAAATTTATTTCAAACAGTTCTGTCGAAAATTTGACTCTCTTATTTTCGTTTAAAAATGTAAACAATTTTTCAATAAAAATCGCCTTAAGCAGGATTTCTAAGCTTATGAAAAAATCCGAAAAATCGTAGAAATTTCTAAAAGTAGATTAAAAATTTCAAAGCGCGGCCAGAATTTATAGAAGATTTTGAGGAGATTTCTAAGTGTACTGTTATGTAGCCAACCAATTTTAGTGTAAAAAGTGCAATTCTCAATGCTGTAAAAATTTCCGTCGATTTTAGTAATTTTTTTCTGTAGGGTGTTTGCGTTATATGTACGTGAGACCGTTCCAATTAAAATTTCCGAAAAGCCAATGAAATTTTTCAAAAAGTTGAATGTTGCATATTATTATATTACAATTGAATGAGCTGCAAAATTGCATACTCAAAAATCTTCTAAAAAATGTAGCTTTATAATTCTTAGCCCCTTTTTATGATAAGTACTTCCTTAACTTTGAAAAATTGGAAATACTAAAAATACTGCCTAAAAAGTTAACAATAATCGCTGCTAAATATCTGGGTTACTTTCTAGCATCACCTACATTAACCCGAATCAACCCACAAGCACCATATGGTAACGCTAAACATCCCCTTACATTTACAAGAAAATAAACAAAAGGAAAAGAAAACACACCAGGAAAATGCCAATTTTCAATGAAAAATTAATGTGGCTTTGCAAAAAGGTAAAGATCGTGTTATTCTGTGCTCAAATGTCGAAGCTATTGCGTGTGAAAATGAGGTGACAAAAATTAGTACTGAAAATTCCCGTTTTCAGATATGGCATGTCGGTAAATATAAGTATATTTTATAACTTTTAGAATAAATTGTTCATATAATTACACTTTTTGAAAGCTAATGAAATTATGTATGTAATGTAAATTAGTTTTTAAAGAAAAAATTCTTCTTTCCAACATTTTTTTACATTTTTCTAAAGGCGTTACCATATGGTAGCCGTGGGTCGTCCAGGGTACAGGTTTTTTTGTTGGGCTTCGCGTGATTTTCTCTGCCGTTGTGTAAATTTAACTAATGTAATGTTATTAATTTGTTAGAATTTTATAAATTTTCTGCTTTTAGAGGTTTAACATTACAAAAAATGCATGATTTCATTCAAGATCAAGATGAGGCATTCGACGATGGTGGACTAAATGACATACCAACTGTCATTTAGGTACATACATGGAGCCTCATCAATATTACAACATTTTTGGAGAAGATAATACTGAAGAGGAATGTGTGGGTAAACCAGATAATGTTTGCTCGGTCCAACTAAAAGGCAACTGAGAAGTTGTAATGGCTGGTAGCTCGACATTGCCCCATTTTGTCCAAGAAGATGAATGGGTGAAGAATATTTCACCATTTCCTCTTCCAATTTTTCCACTGGCGAATACGAAGATTGTCGTAATATACTACGTCATGTTCAATTAGAGAAGTTTTTTAATTATTGTTATTATTTATCAAGTACATTTGCTAACAAAGTGCAATATATGCTATTGGCCAGAATAGGCCAACCCTACATATGGAAGTATTTAAAAAAAAAAATATGTTATTTGCATAACTTTACTTAAAACCTACTTAAATCTCAATAAAGTGAATTAAATATGTGTTTTTTCCTGTGAAACTAAAAAAAAAAGTTTCCAAACATCATTTACCCTTTAAACAAAAACCTGTACCCTAGGCGACCCACGGCTACCATATGGTAACGCTAGTTTTTCACATTTTCCGGAAAAGTGCCACAAGGTATTGGAAAACGGACTTCAATTTCATGCTCAGGAGGTCGAAATTTATTGGTGTACATACTTTTATGAAAATCTGAAACAAAAAAAGTTCTGGGAAAATCCGGGTTAACCAAGATATGCGTTAGAAATATAAACATTAAAATTAAATATAAAGCACAAAAAGAAAATTATTGTAGGTACATATGAAAAATCCTGTATCTAGTAGTGAAGTGCGGCTTTGTGCGACGTAATTTTTTGTCGGCTAACTACTAATTGTACTAGATATCATGTCCGAGGGTTAATTTGACTGAGTCTGACAGAGCAACATAACAAAACCAATTTTTAACATGAAAAAGAGTGATATTTTTTTTTTAAATATCCCAACTTTAAAAGCTTAAAACTATAAACTTAGAATTATTGGAAATCAAGGATATTATTGAAAAGTGTTAATAATTACTTGAACCTTTAGGATTCATCACGATTACTTAAATGAAATGCTTTAAATAGTAAATATTCAAGTTGAAACTAGCACTTAAAAATATGTAAGAAAAAAACAAAAAAATTAACTTCAGATATGCTAAGTTACGACCATCTGGGGCAAGTGCAGAGTATGGGGTCGGGAAAAAAGCGATGAATTATTGTTCCCCATTCTATTTCCAATATGTGGGTATGTTTTTTTTCTGTAATTGTAACAATTTTACAAAATTCAATTTTGGGCGCATAAAACTTGAAAATCTACCTATGCGCGTAGATTTCCAGAAGAGAATATGAGACTTACTTTTGAAGTATAGTTAAAGGCCCTTGGCAACTGACAATCTGGCATGTCAAGCAGTGTGTATGTGTGAGTTTTTTTGTGTGTGTTAGTGCAATCGGCAGTCGTCGTGCTACACGTTCTTGTTCGGGCTCGCGTTGATGAGAATCAAATCTTTTAGATATTTGCGTCAATCACCCGACACTCACACATATGTATACACTTCTTAACATTCCAGATTTTAAGTGGCCAAGGGCCTTAAGAGTTTGATATATGTATTATAAGCGATATTTGTGTACTAAAATGTTAAATTATAGTCTGAAAAAATTACATTTCGCTAGCTTAGAGTGCAAACTGTGTAATTCCACTTTTATGAAAAAGTGTATTTTTATGTAGAACGCTAGAAAAATCAAATACGCACCGCGCTAAACAAGTCTGAGATTCTTGTCATATTTCTACTCGTTGTTATTCAGTGATACGCAAATTGTGTAAGTCCAAAATATTTATATGAACAGAAATTTGTTTTCATTTCGATTTTTTTTTCTTTTTTGTTTTTTGTCTCTCCTACAAAGTTTTAAAAAAGGACTTACACAATTTGCATTCTAAGCTAGCGATTTTATCATTTGTAAAAAAATTGTAGTTTTTTTGGTAATTTTAATTTTGGTAAATTTTTTACATTGGTTGTGACCCTCCCCCCCCCGAAAAATTCTCTAGCTACGCCACTGGTGGAACTCGTATAAGTTATTCATTGCGATGAAATGGCCAGCTCTGATTTGATTTAGCACACAAAAAGAAAATCTCTTTCGTTATTTAAATATGTAATGTCACATAAATTTCGAGGGGATCTTATTACCACTTCAACGCGCACAGCTTTACTGTCTGGCGGTTAGCACGAAAAAATGATATATTTGAAATGTGAATTAAATATTAATGACAAGAAAAATATGAAAGTAGCTGTGGTGGTAAAAGTTGGCATTAAAGTTGTGAGAATTGGAAAAAGAAGGGCATTTCTTATGCCATTTTCTTTTCTGAAAATAATGTTGCTTCGTTTGGTTTTGGGTTAAACATATTGTAGGCTTGTGCAGTAATTTCACCGAATATTGACCTCACACTAAGTAAGAGGTCTACATTACCTACAAATGCTGCTATTTTAAACAAAGTCATTGTGGTAAACAATGCATACGAGTAGTACTTCATAAAATGAGAACGGCTGGTCCGATTTCTGTAAAATTTTTTGTCAGTTGTTTGTATTCTTGAGGAGGCTCTCCCTCCGGAAAAGTCGGAAAATTCCAAAATTCGAAAATCGAGTTTTTGTATGAAATTTCGTGGGAGATTGAGATTAAGGTAGATTAAGATTAAGATTAAGATTAAGATTAAGATTAAGATTAAGATTAAGATTAAGATTAAGATTAAGATTAAGATTAAGATTATGATTAAGATTAAGATTAAGATTAAGATTAAGATTATGATTAAGATTAAGATTAAGATTAAGATTAAGATTAAGATTAAGATTAAGATTAAGATTAAGATTAAGATTAAGATTAAGATTAAGATTAAGATTAAGATTAAGATTAAGATTAAGATTAAGATTAAGATTAAGATTAAGAGTAAGAGTAAGAGTAAGAGTAAGAGTAAGAGTAAGAGTAAGAGTAAGAGTAAGAGTAAGAGTAAGAGTAAGAGTAAGAGTAAGAGTAAGAGTAAGAGTAAGAGTAAGAGTAAGAGTAAGAGTAAGAGTAAGAGTAAGAGTAAGAGTAAGAGTAAGAGTAAGAGTAAGAGTAAGAGTAAGAGTAAGAGTAAGAGTAAGAGTAAGAGTAAGAGTAAGAGTAAGAGTAAGAGTAAGAGTAAGAGTAAGAGTAAGAGTAAGAGTAAGAGTAAGAGTAAGAGTCAGAGTAAGAATAAGAGTAAGAGTAAGAGTAAGAGTAAGAGTAAGAGTAAGAGTAAGAGTAAGAGTAAGAGTAAGAGTAAGAGTAAGAGTAAGAGTAAGAGTAAGAGTAAGAGTAAGAGTAAGAGTAAGAGTAAGAGTAAGAGTAAGAGTAAGAGTAAGAGTAAGAGTAAGAGTAAGAGTAAGAGTAAGAGTAAGAGTAAGAGTAAGAGTAAGAGTAAGAGCAAGAGTAAGGGTAAGAGTAAGAGTAAGAGTAAGAGTAAGAGTAAGAGTAGGAGTAAGAGTAAGAGTAAGAGTAAGAGTAAGAGTAAGAGTAAGAGTAAGAGTAAGAGTAAGATTGATAGTGAGATTGAGATTGAGGTCGAGATTGACACATAGAACAGCAACAATTTTTTCTAATTACACTATGTTTGAAACATGATTTTGGCTTTGAAACTGTCATCTGAAAATTTGGTAAATTCAACCAAATTTTATTGTTGATACAACATGAAGAAATTTTAAAATATACAAGATGATTCAAATGTAAAATTTTATTCCTAAATGTCATTTGGAATTTGGTTTATTTAACATTATGATAGTGTCAATATAAACTAAAAAAAAATGTTAGAAAAATGACGTCCCAATTTTAGTGTTAATACAAAATGAAAACAAATGTTAAAACAACAAGAACCACAATTGACAATAAAAGTTGGTTAATATAACACGAAACCATTTTGAAACATATTTGGAATTTCGGTTTATTCAACACGATGATAGTGTCAATATAATCAAAAAAAGTGTTAAAAAGAACGTCAAAACTATTTTGAAACATACACAATTTTTTCAACGTTTGAAGTTCTGGTGTTCGTGCAAAACACAAACTAATATTATTTTTTTTTTAACAAAAAGAAAATTTTGTGCCGTGGCATCATGGGCAGTGCGTGATAATGGTTTTTCCATTTATATTTTTAGTTCGCAGGTGAGTTAAAAGTGGATTGCATTTTTGTTTCTAAAATTTTTTAATGTTCAATATTTTCTTTTTCCTCTTTTCATAGTTTGCAATTTTTACCACGAAGAGATGTTTAGCGAATGGAGTCTTTCACGCAGCATGCGATGCATTAGCGGCCAAAAATTACTCGGTGGCAGTGATAGTAAGTACTATCGCCCATGTATAAACTATTCGTATGAGAAGGACGCTTTCTATTTGGTCGGTTGTGCGGGTGATGTATTCGAATATGCTTTGTTGGTCTGATGATTATATATTTTATGTGATTATATATTTTATATATTTTATGTTTTATATGTCAACGAATCTAAATGTGTACAAGTAACCTTTAGCCTGAAAAAAGACACATGCCACCAGTCTCCATAAATGGGAAAATAATAACTCAGAAAGACTTCGTTACGTACCTTGGAGTCACACTGGATAGAAGAATGACTTGGAAAAATCACATTGACAAAAAGATTATGCAATCCAAGTTGAAAATAAGCCAGCTGCAATGGTTAATTGGGACAAGTTCTAGACTGGGCTTAGATAATAAGATATTAATATTTAATATGGTTTTAGAACCAATTTGGATGTATGGAATTCAACTATGGGGCTCAGCATCGAAATCTAGCGTAGAAAGAATTCAAAGGCTACAGTCCAAGATATTAAGAACAATATGCAAAGCGCCTTGGTATGTAAAAAATACAATTATACATAGTAACCTAAAGATAAATACGGTGGCCGAAGAGATAGAGAAAATGCAAGCAAATTATGCGAAAAGATTAGCCAACCATCCTAATTCATTAGCAAAAAGTTTCCTAAAGCAAAGCTATCCTAGGCGGTTAAAGAGAAAGGATGTAAAACTCAATTGTGCATAAGGTCATATTCTGTTAGAACAATATCTCGAGAGTAACTTTAAAAAATGATGAACGTCGCTGAATAATAATAATAATAATAATAATAATAATAATAATAATAATAATAATAATAATAATAATAATAATAATAATAATAATAATAATAATAATAATAACAATAATAATAATAATAATAATAATAATAATAATAATAATAATAATAATAATAATAATAATAATAATAATAATAATAATAATAATAATAATAATAATAATAATAATAATAATAATAATAATAATAATAATAATAATAATAATAATAATAATAATAATAATAATAATAATAATAATAATAATAATAATAATAATAATAATAATAATAATAATAATAATAATAATAATAATAATAATAATAATAATAATAATAATAATAATAATAATAATAATAATAATAATAATAATAATAATAATAATAATAATAATAATAATAATAATAATAATAATAATAATAATAATAATAATAATAATAATAATAATAATAATAATAATAATAATAATAATAATAATAATAATAATAATATTACAAAAAGCAGCTTACTGAAATTCCCTCCATTCAGAAAGCTACAACAGCATTTACTAATACCCATGTATAACATATGTATGTTTGTGTTCCGGACGAGCCTATCCCATTAGGACGTAAAAATTCCTAAGTTCATACACGCAGCTTATTGGAATTCCTTCCATTCCGAAAGCTGCAACAGAACTTACTAATGCAACACACGATTGTGTCATCGATAAGCCTGTCCTGTCAGGCCGTACGAACTTTTAATACTATACAATCAGCTGCTTGGAATTCCATTCCATTCCGACGGCAAAAATACATAAATAATGAAAATGAATGACATAATGAACGAATATGAAATAAAATTACATACATACATACTACATATGAACATATTCTAACAAAAACAAAAATATTCCGATACACATAATAAATGAATTCATAAGTATTTCTTTTATGTCAAATAAAATTGCTTTTCATCCAAATGTTATTTGAAGCAGTGGCAACGAATAACGTCATTGTATACTAGGTTAAAATTTTATAAAAATTGTCATATTCTTTAAGAATGATACAATAAAAACTATATCCGAAAAAAAAAAAAAACTTTTTAAAATCAACAAGACTTTCTAGTTAATTTAACAATAAATTTAAGGTAAAATCAAAAGGATGTTATTGTTAATTCAACAGGACCCTTTCGTGTTAATATAACCAGCTTAAATTGTAACATTAACTAGTTATAATTGTAAAATCAACAGGAAGACTCAATACTTTTTAGTGTTAATTCTACAGTTGTCATCCTGTTAAACTAACACTTGACAGTAGTGTTAAATTTACACGATTACACGATGGCATACATTAAGCATCGTGTTGAAAAAAATTAACCACAAAATTTGTTGATTTTTGGTTGATTTCACACTATTTTTTTTCTGGGTGCAGAAATGACTGGCGCGTTTTATTGGACTCGGCAAAATGGTCTAGACGGTTGCGTGTCAATCAAGGAAGGAAGAAAGTAGTTTGGTATCATATCTAACAAACAACTAATGAAACTGATTATTAAGTTGTGATGTTAATTCCTACGCAGAACTGCTTTGTACAAGTGATTCCATGCACATGATGTTACTTAATAGAAGCCAAGAAAGTGCATAAAAATAAAGTATAAAAAATAAATAGAAGCAAACGAACACTTGTAAAAACATATTCTATGTTCCACCTCTTACTGCCAATGCCGCGCTGCTGGTTAGCCATGGCTCCTCATCATCGCCAGCTGGCCATTTAGTGCAACGGCGTGTAACATTTAAAAATCAAAATATTTACACGCGAGAAAAAGTTTTTTAAAATATATAAGTATATGTGAAAATGTGTGTAAAAGAGCAAGAAATTGGCAAAAGTAAAGAAAGCAAAAAAAAGCAAAAAAAGCAAAAAAAGCACACAAGAAAACACAAAAAAAAAAAATAATAAAAGTAACAAAAATGCAACACATAACGCTTGGTTTATTACAGAAAAAGCAAAAAAAAAGCTAAAATATGCAAAATTTCACTTCGTGTGCTTCAAAATTCATTCACAAATTCGAAAAGACGTTATTCGCTGGAGAAAAGAAAACAAAAAAATATTATTGTTGTAAATTTTCTTTTAGATTTCTAAATTTTTTAGTTTTTTCTTATTCTTTTCTTGACTCCAAAGTAAGTTGCGAATTTCGCTGATGTTCATATTTATTCGTTTTCTACTTTCTTTTCGTTTATACCTAGTATATAGCGTTTAGTTAGCTAAACTTTGAGCTGCTCTCTCTGTTGACGGCAACGGCTGCTTTTGACATAAATATATATACACACGTATTTGGTACTATATATTTGGTAAACATATCAAATTTGTAACTTCTGCACTTTCTGAAAGCAGAGAAAAGAAACAAAAAATTGCAAAATTTTTGAAGAAGTTAGTTAGGTAATATAACTTTTACGCCAAACTAAGGAAATTGCCAAAAAGAAGGTACTATACTTATTTGAAAAGTTGGCTGGAATATGCGCACATTTAGTTCATAAAAAAAATAATAATAATAAAAACGGATGTAAGACAGAGCTGAGCTTTCACTGTCGTTTAATGTTGCTAAATTAAGTAAAGTTTTGCTGCTTTTTTCGTGAGTGCGAAAATGAGTTAAAATATTGTACATGTTATTATATTATTTGTACTCAAACGTTGCGTTTCGTTTCGATATGCATTTGGATCGTTTGTTCACTTATTCTAGTTAAAACCACTGCCATTAAAAAGGCAGCAAGAGTAGGAAGCAACTGCAAACTGGGTCATAATTAACGCAGTGGCGTACTTGACCGATGAACTCAATATAGATCAGTATCTGATGGTTCTTTCTCTTTCTTAAAAAAGCTTTTTGGTTGTTCACGCTTGTACTTAAATGTAACTAGATGTCGCTGCTAAATGACGCTGGCGCCACTCGGTGACAGGACTCGTTACTTATCTCCCTTTTGTGCAAGTCCTTTTACCTGTGCCCAGGAATGGGCATTATGCAAAAATTGAATAACTCAATAACGAAAAAATAAGAATTTAATTTATTTTTTTATTCTTTACAGATAATTTTTTCTTCGAAATTAGATACATTTGGTGCTGATTCGGAAAAGTGTTTGGGAAAATATTCGGTGCTGATTCGGAAAAGTATTTGCGAAAATATTCGATTGGAATTCCGGAAAATATTTAGTTCGGATTTGTGAAAGTATTCGGAAAAATATTCGGTTGGGAATTCGGGTTCGGTATCGGATTCGGGAAAGTGTTCGCTTAATAATCCGTTCGGATTCGTGAAAGTATTTAGAAAATATTTCGTTTGGAATCGAGAAAGTATTCGGAAAATATTCGGAAAATATTCGATTCGAATTCGGAAGGGTATACGGGAAAATATTTGGTTCAAATTCGTGAAACTAACTCGTTCGGTTTCAGCAAAGTATTCGGAAAACCATTCGTTAAGTATTCGGGTTCAGATTCGGGAAAGTACGTATTCGGAAAAATACTCGGTTCGGATTTGTGAAAGTGTTCGGAAAAATATTCGGTTCGGATTCGTATAAATATTCGTAAATAAATTAGGTGAGTGAATGATTTAAGAACCGGCTACCTCCAGTTCCTGCCCGAACATTGGTTATATATTTTCAGAAGATTCGACGAAAAGACCGCCTTATATCCCAAAGGTAAGAGCTAATGTTACAAAAAATTGCTGTTAAGAAGTTAATGAATGGTCTGAACAACCAACCATCACTTAAAATACCCACATCTAATACCAATATCCAAATGTAACTCGTTTTTAATTAACAAATCTAAGACACTTAGTTTGTGGCTCTCAAGCTCTGCTGGCAACACACAAGATTTCGTCCCCTCAATATAACAATAGCGTATAATTTTTTTTTGGGTTTTGAGAAAATCGAATTTAAAGTTTTTGTCAAATCAGATATCTATTAA
Source organism: Urophora cardui (assembly GCA_960531455.1). Taxonomy (NCBI): domain Eukaryota; kingdom Metazoa; phylum Arthropoda; class Insecta; order Diptera; family Tephritidae; genus Urophora; species Urophora cardui. The sequence continues at coordinate 136,999,382 of OY482672.1, forward strand.
ATTTTTGAACAAGAAATTATTTTTCCAATGACATTTTGACCCACTTTGTGGAAGTAGAATTTGACGAAATTTTGACCAGACATAGAATCAATGATGGAGATTCTAAATATGCAATAAAAAAATAATGGCATATGAGCACATACGCTATTGTTATAATGAGGGGACGATTTAATGTTTGCGCTTTTATCCCTCTATGCATTACACAGGCCGACAAGAAAGTTGACCATAAACCAGACCATACTTTCCTAAAGGTTTTCGATGCGCTGAGTTCAAATCTGGACGCAGAATTGCTCTATCACGTCAGGATTTTGAGATATCCTTACCTAAATGTGCAAAAAACACCGTTTTTGCCCATTTTTGAGGTTATATATAAACGACAAATAATTTTTTAAAAAAAGTTCACACATAGCATCTTAAAGAAGAAGTCTTTCTCTTACGAATGGCGTTGAGTTTGCTCAAATATCTTTTTTTTTTCGCTAAGATAGAGCAATTTAAAGTTTATATGAATTAACGTAGGTATGATGCAGTAGAACACATACCTCTTACGATAAGTCTGCAAATTTCAATTGCTCCATCTTAGCGGAAAAAAAATATATTTAAGCAAACTCAACGCCATTCGTAAGAGAAAGACTTCTTATTTAAGATGCTATGTGTGCTTTTTTTTTTAAAAAATAATTTGTCGTTTATATATATCCTCAAAAATGGGAAAAAACGGTGTTTTTTGCACATTAAGGTTAGGATATCTCAAAATCCTGACGTGATAGAGCAATTCTGTGTCCAGATTTGAATTCAGCGCATCGAAAACCTTTAGGAAAGTATGGTCTGGTTTGTGGTCAAAAAAATCGGTCTCATTTTGTCGGCCTGTGTTATTGGTGGCATGCAAGACACATGTATAAGTATGTATATAAATTTGTATATAAGTATGTAGGTATGCATTGTAATATATGCTTAAGCAAGCAGACGGGTTGCATGAAAGAAAATTCAATTAAGCTCATTTAAGCTTTAAAAGCCAATGATGCCACCCGCGTGCTCAAATGAAAGTTCAGAGAAAAACGAGGAAATATTGCCCAATTTTATTACGATCCGACCACCGGAGCACATTCAAATCAGAAGAGACACTTCTTTTGCTTATAACTTCGCTATTTGAAGAGCTAGAGGCCCCAAAGTATGCGTTTTGAAGCTCAACTTCTTTTGCTTATAACTTCGTTGTTTTAAGAGCTAGAGCAATGAAATGCTCAAATGAAAGTTCAGGAAAAATCGAAGAAATATTGCCCAATCTCATTACGATCCGACCGCCAGAACACATTCAAATCAGAAGAGACACTTCTTTTGTTTATAACTTCGTTATTTGAAGAGCTGGAGGCCCCAAAGTATGCGTTTTGACGACCAAATTCTGTTGCTTATAACTTCGTTATTTTAAGAGCTAGACTATAGTACTCTGGAAAAAATACCCGTAGTTAACAGAGGCGGGCGCTTCATACAAGCTGAGAAGCCCGGCTTGCGTACATATTTTCGTTCATTTCATTTTACAAATTTCTTTAAAATCTGGTTATTTTACGTTTTAAATGCGTTTACTATTTAAGTTCTCAATAATATAGCCCCCACTGTACATCCGGTGCCTAAAAGCATGCTAAGAAAATAGCGCAAATACACCACCAATCCACCTCACAATGTGTATTTTGTTTGTACAGCCAATCACAACACAGTGAGCATGCTTTAACGTTTCAACTCATTGGCTTTTACCTGGCTTTCAAAACAAGATAACATATCTTGTTTTCTCGCTTTCTCTAAGGAAAAATCAATTGCTTATTTTCATACTTAAATTGAAAAAAAAACTAGCAAAACACTTTTTTTATTTTTCACATGAAATTTGTATGGGGATGAGAAGCTGGCTTCGTCATTCAACAGTATTCACAGTCATATGCACCCTGCAGCGAAATCAACTAGTTGTAAACTAATTGACAACTAGTTGGCCATACAGCTCAACTAGTCAGCCATCTATCTTTTTTCCATATTAGCAACTGGTATTTTTAACACGGTGATGACCTAGGAAATGGCAATTGTCAGTATCCACACCAGCATCATACCACTTGACTGACTAGTCAGTATCCACACCAGCATCATACCACTTGACTGACTAGTCAATATACACACCAGCATCATACCAATTTGCTGACTAGTCAGTGTACATATCAGAACTATACCAGTTGACTGACTAGTTTTACATGCTACTTTGGTGCTGATTCGGAAAAGTGTTTGGGAAAATATTCGGTGCTGATTCGGAAAAGTATTTGCGAAAATATTCGATTGGAATTCCGGAAAATATTTAGTTCGGATTTGTGAAAGTATTCGGAAAAATATTCGGTTGGGAATTCGGGTTCGGTATCGGATTCGGGAAAGTGTTCGCTTAATAATCCGTTCGGATTCGTGAAAGTATTTAGAAAATATTTCGTTTGGAATCGAGAAAGTATTCGGAAAATATTCGGAAAATATTCGATTCGAATTCGGAAGGGTATACGGGAAAATATTTGGTTCAAATTCGTGAAACTAACTCGTTCGGTTTCAGCAAAGTATTCGGAAAACCATTCGTTAAGTATTCGGGTTCAGATTCGGGAAAGTACGTATTCGGAAAAATACTCGGTTCGGATTTGTGAAAGTGTTCGGAAAAATATTCGGTTCGGATTCGTATAAATATTCGTAAATAAATTAGGTGAGTGAATGATTTAAGAACCGGCTACCTCCAGTTCCTGCCCGAACATTGGTTATATATTTTCAGAAGATTCGACGAAAAGACCGCCTTATATCCCAAAGGTAAGAGCTAATGTTACAAAAAATTGCTGTTAAGAAGTTAATGAATGGTCTGAACAACCAACCATCACTTAAAATACCCACATCTAATACCAATATCCAAATGTAACTCGTTTTTAATTAACAAATCTAAGACACTTAGTTTGTGGCTCTCAAGCTCTGCTGGCAACACACAAGATTTCGTCCCCTCAATATAACAATAGCGTATAATTTTTTTTTGGGTTTTGAGAAAATCGAATTTAAAGTTTTTGTCAAATCAGATATCTATTAAATTTTTGAACAAGAAATTATTTTTCCAATGACATTTTGACCCACTTTGTGGAAGTAGAATTTGACGAAATTTTGACCAGACATAGAATCAATGATGGAGATTCTAAATATGCAATAAAAAAATAATGGCATATGAGCACATACGCTATTGTTATAATGAGGGGACGATTTAATGTTTGCGCTTTTATCCCTCTATGCATTACACAGGCCGACAAGAAAGTTGACCATAAACCAGACCATACTTTCCTAAAGGTTTTCGATGCGCTGAGTTCAAATCTGGACGCAGAATTGCTCTATCACGTCAGGATTTTGAGATATCCTTACCTAAATGTGCAAAAAACACCGTTTTTGCCCATTTTTGAGGTTATATATAAACGACAAATAATTTTTTAAAAAAAGTTCACACATAGCATCTTAAAGAAGAAGTCTTTCTCTTACGAATGGCGTTGAGTTTGCTCAAATATCTTTTTTTTTTCGCTAAGATAGAGCAATTTAAAGTTTATATGAATTAACGTAGGTATGATGCAGTAGAACACATACCTCTTACGATAAGTCTGCAAATTTCAATTGCTCCATCTTAGCGGAAAAAAAATATATTTAAGCAAACTCAACGCCATTCGTAAGAGAAAGACTTCTTATTTAAGATGCTATGTGTGCTTTTTTTTTTAAAAAATAATTTGTCGTTTATATATATCCTCAAAAATGGGAAAAAACGGTGTTTTTTGCACATTAAGGTTAGGATATCTCAAAATCCTGACGTGATAGAGCAATTCTGTGTCCAGATTTGAATTCAGCGCATCGAAAACCTTTAGGAAAGTATGGTCTGGTTTGTGGTCAAAAAAATCGGTCTCATTTTGTCGGCCTGTGTTATTGGTGGCATGCAAGACACATGTATAAGTATGTATATAAATTTGTATATAAGTATGTAGGTATGCATTGTAATATATGCTTAAGCAAGCAGACGGGTTGCATGAAAGAAAATTCAATTAAGCTCATTTAAGCTTTAAAAGCCAATGATGCCACCCGCGTGCTCAAATGAAAGTTCAGAGAAAAACGAGGAAATATTGCCCAATTTTATTACGATCCGACCACCGGAGCACATTCAAATCAGAAGAGACACTTCTTTTGCTTATAACTTCGCTATTTGAAGAGCTAGAGGCCCCAAAGTATGCGTTTTGAAGCTCAACTTCTTTTGCTTATAACTTCGTTGTTTTAAGAGCTAGAGCAATGAAATGCTCAAATGAAAGTTCAGGAAAAATCGAAGAAATATTGCCCAATCTCATTACGATCCGACCGCCAGAACACATTCAAATCAGAAGAGACACTTCTTTTGTTTATAACTTCGTTATTTGAAGAGCTGGAGGCCCCAAAGTATGCGTTTTGACGACCAAATTCTGTTGCTTATAACTTCGTTATTTTAAGAGCTAGACTATAGTACTCTGGAAAAAATACCCGTAGTTAACAGAGGCGGGCGCTTCATACAAGCTGAGAAGCCCGGCTTGCGTACATATTTTCGTTCATTTCATTTTACAAATTTCTTTAAAATCTGGTTATTTTACGTTTTAAATGCGTTTACTATTTAAGTTCTCAATAATATAGCCCCCACTGTACATCCGGTGCCTAAAAGCATGCTAAGAAAATAGCGCAAATACACCACCAATCCACCTCACAATGTGTATTTTGTTTGTACAGCCAATCACAACACAGTGAGCATGCTTTAACGTTTCAACTCATTGGCTTTTACCTGGCTTTCAAAACAAGATAACATATCTTGTTTTCTCGCTTTCTCTAAGGAAAAATCAATTGCTTATTTTCATACTTAAATTGAAAAAAAAACTAGCAAAACACTTTTTTTATTTTTCACATGAAATTTGTATGGGGATGAGAAGCTGGCTTCGTCATTCAACAGTATTCACAGTCATATGCACCCTGCAGCGAAATCAACTAGTTGTAAACTAATTGACAACTAGTTGGCCATACAGCTCAACTAGTCAGCCATCTATCTTTTTTCCATATTAGCAACTGGTATTTTTAACACGGTGATGACCTAGGAAATGGCAATTGTCAGTATCCACACCAGCATCATACCACTTGACTGACTAGTCAGTATCCACACCAGCATCATACCACTTGACTGACTAGTCAATATACACACCAGCATCATACCAATTTGCTGACTAGTCAGTGTACATATCAGAACTATACCAGTTGACTGACTAGTTTTACATGCTACTCCAATGAAAATAAAAATTGTTAGTTATTAGAGTATGATATTTAAATTAAAGAATTCAGGCACATTAGATTGTGATCTTGCATATTAAATATTTAGGAAAATCAACATTAACATTGTGAATAAGTAACACGTTGACCATTCTAAGCTTGACATTTATATTGATGATTTTCTAACTTTATACAAACATATCATGTACTTTTTTCTATGGCAGAAGTAGTATCTAATATACAGGGCTATATTAACATCCCAAACTATGTTATATTTGTGGTATTCACCTGATTTAATGATCTAACAATTTGCAACCAACTAAATCTACAAGAGGCCTACTACGCAGGGTTCGAATACTACAACAACAATAAAGAAGTTGCTTTACTTTTACTGCATACGTGTTCATTGCAACCTCCAGAAACCCCGGATACATTCGTTTTTAATTTAAAACCCTTTTTTTTAGCAAAACTTCCTGTTTCATAACTAATCTCTATTTGTCCTCTATGAATCTAGTTGGGCAACTCCCATAATTTATCTAGTCAGTTAACTGGTAGGTTGGCTGACTAGTTTGGACTTTCGCTGCAGGGCATATTTGATATTTTCGTTTGCATGTACATACTTATGTACATAATTTCTTACATGTACATGTACATGCAAACATAAATATCAAATACCAGATTATAAAAGCGTTGATAGTGATTTTTGGCGACTATTGGCACAATATCAAGATAATTTTAAAAAGCGACGGAAATCAAAATCAAATAAAATCAAACATTTCACGACTTTTGGTAATTGGACCTCAGTTCTTCAAACACTAAAGCACCCATTTTTTAGATATTAGATAATAAGCAAATAGACTTGCTACTGCTGAAATTTCCGTCAGTATAAGGAAATTAAAAATACCTCTGCGCTTTTGTGTGAGATTTCCCTATAAGTTTAGCGTCATCAATGAAAACGTGAACCCGGCTGACCCTCGAATGTGGCTGAGCGATATTGGTAGCAATTGGTCTTTATGAGTACTCCAACATACATAGAACTCTTTTAACTGTGATGCCTTGGCCGGGTCTCCAGATATGGGTCATAACGTGGACCCAGATGGTCCTCGAATGTTTCTGTGAGATATTGGCATCAAATGATGAAGACTTCGAGATAGAACTATTTTAATTGTAAGGGCTAGGCCGGGCCCCCAGATATGGGACAAGACGTATTTAAAAATAATGTAAATACTAGGGCTCTAGATACCCGGGTATCGAGCAATTCGATCTGATCGTTTTTGTTTGAAGCCCGTTTGTTGTTCAAATTCCCGTACAAACATTCGAGCTTTCGAGCTTACAAACAAAAAAAATTTGTATCGGAAAAACAAAAATAAAAAAACTACATGTAAAGAAAAAAAAATAATAATAAATAAAAGAAAAAAACAAACTTCAAAATACCCGAATTGTTCAAATGCCCGTACAAACATACGGGTAATAAACAAACAAACAACTGTTCGAGCATTTGAACAACAAATGTTCGGGCTACTCGAAAATGTTAAAAAAAAATCGAGAGCTCTAGTAAATACGAACATTTTTATTTTAAAGATGTTCATTGTAAAATGGCAAAATCAAGAAAAACATTTCAACTTTAAAAATGTTAATTTTTATTTTAAGCACTATGAAAATCTGAACCAAAAAATTTCGTTTTATTCCATTAATTTTCATTTTTAATTTAAACAAGCTCCTTTTTCAATCCTAAATACATTTTAATTTTTAATTTTCATTTTTAATTTATAAATTTCCATTTTTAAAATAAAAATGACCTGGTTTAAAACGTTCATCATCAAAATAAAAATTTTATTTTTGATTCATTTTCTCTGAGTGTACAAACAAAAAAATGTGCATCAAGAAAACAAAAATAAAAAATACATATGAAGACAAAAAAAAAAAAAAATAAACGAGAAAAAACAAACTTCAAATACGCGAATTGTTCAAATGCCCCTACAAACATACGGGTAATAAGCAAACAAACGAGTGTTTGAGCATTTGAAAAGCATTTATTCGGGCTACTCGCAAATGTTAAAAACAAAAATCGAGAGCTCTAGATCAAAGTCAATGACGGAACGCAATCAGACTTTTAGATAATACAGCAAAGAAAATTACGTAAGTGGCTAATGTTTATGCTTCACACATACATGGGCTTGCCCAGACAATTTATGCTAGGTCCGCCACTGGTAGTTAAACCAACAACTTTCCGCTGTTGAATCTCCGTTTTTGATTCAACAGCAAAAGTATTTGTTTTTACAGCAAAGTTTTTGATCCAACAATTTATTCAAAAACGGGCGTTGTTGTTTCAAAAACTTGTTTGCTTTTAAAAAATTTTTTGTGAGAAAATATTTTTTTGTGAGAAAACCAACAAAAAAGTAATGATGAAGAGAAAAATCCAAACAAAAGTTTATTTTTAGCAACAATTTTCTCCCCGTTGTTGATTTAAAGGCAAAAGTATTTGACCCAACAGTTTCCGTGGTAAACAAAACAAATGAGAACAAATTTTTTTAAATTCTGTTTTTACAATGATTCAAATAATTCATGGATTCCTTTTTAGGAAATGGAACACTGAGGGAAAAAACAAGGTATATCCAACAAAAACGATGTCAACTCAACAAAATACAGTCATGATAGTCAGCCTACCTTGAAAATTGTTGCATCGACTATAATAATTGTTATTTTCCCATTTTACAAATATTGCAATGAAAACAACCGCATTTATATTTAATGTGACTGTGACGATTGCCAATTTAACATATCATGTGAGATTATTTGAAACAACATTAAAATGTCAATTTGAAATTGTTGTGATGTTAGGTAAAAGCGCTTTTATTGTTGGGTTAACAATGATACGTTGATGTAACGTAGCTGTCGTAGTTATTTCAAAGTGAAGATTCTTTGAAACAAAATTGAATTGTCAATTTGAAATTGTTGTGATGTTAAGTGAAAGCTCCTTTATTTATGGGTTAAAACAAACGGCATTTTTGACTAGGTTAATATGAAATATAAATCTATTTTCAATTTAAAAACGCAGTGCTTGTTGTAGAATTCATTGCTCTTTTTATTTAGATAAACACAAATGTAACGTACATACATTTTTGTTATTTTAATAGATTACACAGTCAACATATTTACAAAAATTTCACTCAACACGAACATAATAGTTTGGCTCAGATTTCAATCTGATTATCAAAAGGGTCGGCTTTACGGTTCGAGAAAAACAAAAGTCTTACCTAACGGACGCTTATAGCTGAGGGGATATTCCTTGATAAAGTAATTTGTGTGTTGTAATTTTCTAGTTGGCGGCCTTTGGCTGCGCTTTAAAAAATAACCCTCAGCCGGTAATATCTATAGACCCATCCAACTACCAACAAATTACCAACAAATATCTCGTGAACTATAAGCCTCCGCCAAATTTTGATTTCGGCTTTGATATCTGTGAGATCCCCCTGAAAAAGTCATTTATCTCGGACCGTGGTTCTTTAATGTAAAGCCGACCCTTTTGTTAGGCCTGCTAGAATTCATTTAAAAAGCTCCACCAAGGCACGCTCATTCACAGCAATCGCCAACACTTTAAATCCACCCAATAATATGCCACCAATCTGTATTAATATGCCTTTCAGTTTTCCCTTGGCATCCGCCGCATGATTCTCCACCTCACTCATTGCCGGAACAAGATGGAAAATCCGAGGAAACTTTGTTATTTTGTAGAATATATAACACACACGATATCGAAAGAAGTGCTTAATTTTTTGTAAACAATCTAAATTCCACTGTCACGCAAAACAAAAATTGGGAGTCGAGTTTGCTTTTTACGCACGCCGTTCAATTTCGTCTACAAATTGTATACACGTTTGCATTTGAAATTTGTCAGATCAACAATGCCCACTTTAAGTTGAAAATGTAGCCATATCGAATTAAAATTTCTCAATATCAAATCGAGAATGCCCACTTTAAGCTGACAATGTAGCCACAGTAGAGTAAAATTTCTGAACGTCAGAACAACAATGCCAACTTGAAGTTGACAATGTAGCCATGCCAAATTGGAAATGTTGATGTTGTAATGAAATTGCTTATATTGTTAGATTATTTTTAACTACGAATTATTGCTAAATTGACTATTTTACATTTAAACTAACAGAAAAAAATTTACTTTAACTATAAAAAAAAGTGTGATTCAACAACAAATTAGTCGACATTGAAAAATGTAACATTGTCACCGTTGGGAGTTATTTTTACAATTGCCTTTTCCCTCAGTGAAGTATAAATAGGTTACTACAATTCAATATAATGTTGAATGTTCCACTATGTGAGGATTGGATAGAATTTCAGGTTGATGTCATGGTTCGAATCCGGAGGAGAATATAAAATAAAGAAAAAGCAGAATAAGAAATAAAGATGGCAACCAGTGAATGATACACTAAAAATAAAATTTCGTAAAAAAACTACGAAAGACTTTCGTAGTCTAGAGTTTCGTAAAATGTACGAAAGTTTCGTATATATTACGAAAGCATTTTTCTCAACAAAATCTAATTTTACGAATCTTTCGTAAATATTACGAAAGGGCTTTCGTAAACCATTTTCTAATATTTTTTTCGTATATATTACGAAATATTTCGTAAATATTACGAAACACTTTCGTAAATTTTCTTAAAATTATCTTTACGAATAATTTCGTATATTGTACGAAAGTTTTCGTAACATTATCAAAGGATTAAAAGATTTACGAAATACTTTCGTAATATATACGAAATACTTTCGTAACATTATCAAAGGTTTAAATGATTTACGAAATACTTTCGTAATATATACGAAATGCTTTCGTACAACAATATTTTACCGTACAAGTTTTCTTTCATTGTGAATTGTTGAGTCGGTGCAATAATATCAAAAATTATTTTAAGTAGTAAGTGCGTAATGAAATAATGTATAAAAGAATAATGCATTATATATAAAAAGACAATATCGGTATATAAAATAAACTGTGATATTTTCCAACTTGATTAAACTTAAGGGTGAGTACATTAGTTGCATTTACTTTACTTTTTTCGGTCTTATCTATTTTCCTAAATAAATATGTACTTAATAAAATTATATAAAGAGATATTTCTACACTCAGAGAAAAACATTTTAAAAACATATGAAAATGTGCTTAAAATGGGCAAAACGTATTTAAAAGTGATGCAGATACAACCATTTTTATTTTAAAAAGGTTCATTGTAGAATTGTAAAATTAAGAAAAAACATTTAAATTTAAAAATGTTTATTTTTAATTCAAGCCCTATGAGATTTTTAACCTAAAACTTGCGCTTTTATTCCCTTCATTTTAATTTTTAATTTAAAAATGATTTTATTTAATCCAGAATACATTTTTATTTCAAAAGTTTCATTTAAAATTTACAAATTTTCATTTTTAAAATAAAAACGATCTGGTTTAATACGTCATTATAAAAATAAATTTTTTTTTTATTTTTTTCTCCGAGTGTATCTGCTTGAATTTTAAGGTTTTAAGTAGTTTCCCTTTATCTTTATCTTTATCCTTATCTTACCTTTATCTTTATGTTTATCTTTCTCTTTCTCTATCTTAGTCTTAATTTTTTATTTTAATTTTTATTTTTCTTTTTTTTCTTTCTCTTTTTTTTTTCTTTATCTTTTTTTTTTTCTTTCTTTTTCACAGGGTTATCTATTTAAGTGGATCGGAACAACGTCCACATTTGCAAATTGCGATTTCCAAAGTTTCCTATGTTTGTCAGAACACGTATAAGCAATAAGTATCTCTTATTTTATTAGTTACTAAAATTAATATTAATATAAATGTAAAATATTAAAATAAATAAAAAACTTTTAAATTAATTGAATTCATTTTAGTAGATATTTAAAACTAAAATGAAATTATCTAAACTTATTTCTTATGCATATATAAAACATCTTTCTCTTAGCATTATTTTATTGATATACATATTTCTAAAGTTTTCAAATTTCGTTGAAATATACATCATATGTACATATATATATGTATGTAATAATTACGGTTTTTTTTAACGTTAAGCTAAAAAATAATTTGGTCAATTGTACAACAACTTGACAGCTCTAACAGCCTTCGTAAATGTACGAAAGCGGTTTCGTTATATTTACGAAATCTTTCGTTGCTCAAAAGTACGAAAGTATTTCGTAAATAGTACGAAAGCCTTTGTAAATACTACGAAAGTATTTCGTAAATAGTACGAAACCTTTCGTAAATACTACGAAAGTATTTCGTAAATATACGAAAGTATTTCGTAAATACTACGAAAGTATTTCGTAAATAGTACGAAAATTTCGTAATATGTACGAAAGAATTCGTAATATTTACGAAATATTATTTTGAGTGTAAGAAGGAGGAAAGAAGAACAGGAGAACAAGCGGAGGCTACATATTTGCAGTTGAGACCCGGGTGGAGAGAAGATGAAGAGTAAAATGCAAACAAAAATTTATTTTTAGGTGAAAATTTTTTCCAACAATCTCCGTTATTGACTTAAATCAACCACGCGCGCACCTTTGAAACAAGAACGGAGCGTTGTTGGGCACATTTCAACTGCGGAAAGTAGTTGATTTAACAGCGAAGTCTTTAGATTTACAACGTTTTTTTTTTCAGAGTACATATACCTTAATCAATTATAGCACATTTTTGGAAATAAATTATTTTGTTTTTAAATATTCCTTTACATTTTTGTTAAATCGTATTCACTCTCTCGGCAAATCCAATGTTCTATTTATTCATGAGTCAATATGCTGTTGTCTTATTTAACTGGTACATGGAGCATTGGCGTCCGAAATAACTGTGTACATCATGATGTTTTACTGTAGCTATAAGTGGAAATGCAAGAATAAAATGAAACATAATAAATACTTTATAATACTATTCGTGCAGTTTTAGTGCAAGTCAAGCTAAGTGTTGAATGATTTTACAACGGCATATAAAGCTAAATGCATATAGCGCGTGCTGCCGTAGTAAACTAAAACTAACAAAATTCACTCTGTATTGTACATTTTATTTTATTTTTTTTTACGCAGTATTCTTTTCTTGTAATTTCATGCGCAAGGAGGCGTTACGTTTACGTTTCGCCCCTCTGTTTACCAAACCTTTTGACACCCTTTTTGCTACTCGGCCATCACCGGCATTCATTGCATGTCACACCCAATGCAAAAGGCGCAGTTTAGCGTGATGCCTCTGCTGCAGTTTTCTTTTTATTTTGTATTTGTTGTTTGCAATTTCTTTAAAGGCGAAACTCTGCTTGTCTCATTTGCGAAGTGTGATGTAGACAGGCAGCCACTTTTGTTTTGTTTTGCTTATTTGCTTGCATTTTCTTTTAACTGTTGCTTTGATGTTTTTATTTTTAGCCAAAAATGAGTTTACTGCGCGCTTTTTTATTATGGTTGTTTCTTGTAGGGAATGGACTAGTTTGCGTTTATACAGACAGACAGATAGACAGACAGGCACACGGACTTGGCTTAACCGTATCTGCGCAAGATTCTGATCCTATCGGTAGATATTTTGGTGCTTTTACAATAATCGTGTTTTGAAGCAAAGTTGTTATACAATTTTATTTTCATGAAATATTGAAACATATCCATGTGTTATATTTATATGCATATTCAGATATGTACATAAATGCAGCAGTCAAGCTCTCAAGTAAATAGAAAATTCACAAGAAAGCATTCAAGCATAACAAAGCTAATAACTTCTCTGAAAAAAAAGTTGTAAATCTAAAGACTTTCGCTGTTAAATCAACTACTTTCCGCAGTTGAAATGTGCCCAACAACGCTCCGTTCTTGTTTCAAAGGTGCGAGCTTTGTTGATTTAAGTCAATAACGGCGATTGTTGGAAAAAATTTTCACCTAAAAATAAATTTTTGTTTGCATTTTACTCTTCATCTTCTCTTCGCCCGGGTCCCAACTGCAAATATGTAGCCTCCGCTTGTTCTCCTATTCTTCTCTCCTCCTTCTTATCATTCACTGGTTGCCATCTTTATTTCTTATTCTGCTTTTTCTTTATTTTATATTCTCCTCCGGATTCGAACCATGACATCAACCTGAAATTCTATCCAATCATCACATAGTGGAACATTCAACATTATTTTGAACAAGTAAGGAAGCCTAAGTTCGAGTGGAATCGAACATTAGATACTCAGCTGTATGCTTTCATTGTTTGTTTGCGTTTGTTCGATATAGGGTGTATTTTATATGAAACGAGTGCTGCATAAACAGGGCGCAGCCACGCCCATTTTCAAACTTTGTATCAATCATCCAAATAAGCATATAAATATTATTGTTAGTGCAAAATTGCATCCCTCTATGACTTTTAGTTACAAAGGCTTCACGTTACAAATTCCAAAAGGGTGTTCCAGAAATATCTTTGTTAAAAAGTAGGCGTGGTCATAAACCGATTTCAATACATTTTTGCGTGTCTATTAACACAAGTTATAAAAGTGTATAAACCAAGTTTCGTCATAATATCTCAGTTATTTGTCGAGTAATAGGCTCGTAGATTTCTTTGTATAAAAAGAGGCGGTGCCACGCCCATTTTATAAACTTTTTTTATTTTTTGTTTCCGGTCTATTGTAGAACTCATGTCACAAAATTTCAGTGATAGATCTTTATATTTGACAGAGATATCGCTTAAAATGTTTTTATAAGGTCACTTTATAATACCCATATATAAAAGTGGGCGTGGTCGTCAACCGATTTTGGTAATCTTTCGTCCACACATTTGGCTAAGCAAATATATCACGCGTACCAAATTTCATCGATATATCTTTAACGGTTCTGAGTTATGGCTTATAAAACTTTCAATATTTGCCCCTTAATAAGTGGGCGTGGCACCGCCCATTTTCCAAAATTTTTATATTTTTTGTTTTATGTCCCTAGTTGGACTCCTGCCACAAAATTTCAGTGATAGATCTTTATATTTGACAGAGATATCGCTTAAAATGTTTTTATTAGGCCCCTTTATAGTTCCCATATATAAAAGTGGGCGTGGCCGTCAACCGATTTTGATAATTTTTCGCAAAAACATTTGCCTAAGTAAGAAAATTACGCATATCAAATTTCATCGATATATCTTCAACGGTTTCTGAGTTATGACATATAAAACTTTCAATGTTTGACCCTTAATAAGTGGGCGTGGCACCGCCCATTTTCCAAAATTTTTGTACTTTTTGTTTTATGTCCGTCTTTGGACTCCTGCCACAAAATTTTAGTGATAGATCTTTATATTTGACAGAGATATCGCTTAAAATGTTTTTATTAGGCCCCTTTATAGTTCCCATATATAAAAGTGGGCGTGGCCGTCCACCGATTTTGATAATTTTTCGTCCACACATTTGGCTAAGTAAATATATTACGCGTACCAAATTTCATCGATATATCTTTAACGGTTTCTGAGTTATGACATATAAAACTTTCAATGTTTGACCCTTAATAAGTGGGCGTGGCACCGCCCATTTTCAAAAATTTTTGTATTTTTTGTTTTATGTCCGTAGTTGGACTCCTACCACAAAATTTCAGTGATAGATCTTTATATTTGACAGAGATATCGCTTAAAATGTTTTTATTAGGCCCCTTTATAGTTCCCATATATAAAAGTGGGCGTGGCCGTCCACCGATTTTGATAATTTTTCGTCAAAACATTTGTCTAAGTAAGCAAATTACGGATACCAAATTTCATCGATATATCTTCAACGGTTGCTGAGTAATGACATATAAAACTTTCAATGTTTGCCCCTTAATAAGTGGGCGTGGCACCGCCCATTTTCCAAAACTTCATCAAATTTCTTCATAAGGCCCTGAGCTCAATACGTGGGTAAAATTTTATCACTCTAGCTATAGTAGTGGCTGAGATACCAAATATCCGATTTTTTCTATATAGGAAAAGTGGGCGTGGTCATGGTCCGATTTCGCCCATTTTCAATACCAACCGTCCCAGTCTCGATACCAACTTGCATTTCAAATTTCATCAAAATATCTCAATTTTTACGCGAGTTATCGTGCGTACGGACGGACGGACGGACGGACGGACGGACGGACGGACGGACGGACGGACGGACGGACGGACATGGCTCAATCGATTTCTCTTTTCACCCTGATCATTTTGATATATATAAGTCCATATCTATCTCGATTATTTCATTATGTTACAATCCACCGTTATGAAATCAAAATTATAATACTCTGTGTACTAGTACAGCTGAGTATAAAAAGGAATCCATGAATTATTTGAATCATTGTAAAAACAAAATTTAAACAAGTAAGGAAGCCTGTATACTTTCATTGTTTGTTTGCGTTTGATGGAAATCCGCTGTATTTTATATGAAGCGAGTGCTGCATAAGTGGGCGTAGCCACGCCCATTTTCAAAATGTGTACCAATCATCCAACTAAGCATATAAATATTACTGTTAGTGCAACATTTCATTCCTTTATGACTTCTAGTTACAAAGATGTCACGTTACAAATTCCCAAAGGGTGTTCCAGAAATATCTTTGTTAAAAAGTAGGCGTGGTCATAAACCGATTTAAATAAATTTTTGCGTGCCTATTAACACAAGCTATAAAAGTGTATAAACCAAGTTTCGTCATAATATCTCAATTATTTGTCGAGTCATAGGCTAAGAAATCTCGTATATTCCTTTGTCTAAAAAGAGGCGGTGCCACGCCCATTTTCCAAGATTTTTCTATTTTTTGTTTCCGCTCCATTGTGGAACTTATGCCACAAAATTTCAATGAATTATCTTTATATTTGACAAAGATATCTCTTAAAATGTTTTTATTAGGTCACTTTATAATACCCATATATAAAAGTGGGCGTAGTCGTCAACCGATTTTGGTAGTTTTTCGTCCACACATTTTCGTAAGTAAATATATCGCGCGTACCAAATTTCATCGCTATATCTTTAACGGTTTCTGAGTTATGGCTTATAAAACTTTAAATATTTGCCCCCTAATAAGTGGGCGTGGCACCGCTCATTTTCCAAAATTTTTGTGGTTTTTGTTTTATGTCCGTAATTGGACTCCTGCTACAAAATTTCAATGATATATCTTTATATTTGACAGAGATATGGCTTAAAATGTTTTTATTAGGTCACTTTATAATACCCATATATAAAAGTGGGCGTGGCCGTCAACCGATTTTGACAATTTTCCGTCAAAACATTTGTCTAACTAATGCCGTTTTCTTTTCTCGAAAAAATGTTGCCCTGTTTGATTTTCTTAGCCATTTTGTAAGCTTGTGTGGTGATTTCAACGAATGTTGTCCTCTGACTAAGTAAGAGGGCATCATTAACTACAAATTCAGCCATTTTATAGAAAGTCATGTTACGTAATTCGATAATTGAGATATTAAAGGGCAACATTTTTTGTCAGAAAAGAAAACGCCATAAGTAAATCACGAATACCAAATTTCGTCGATATACATTCAACGGTTTCTGAGTTATGACATATAAAACATAACACCTAAAATCTGAATCTCTAAGGAATGCCAGCTGTATTAAGCATTCCTTATGTTAGGGCTGATTTTGCTGTCACCAGTTCATAAAGTTTCTAAGATAAATTCTTATTCCTGAAGCACGAATTTTCGAAATTGTTTCCTTTTAACAAAGTTCGCGGTTGATGTCTTCCTTATTTGATGTATTATGGAACGATTTTCCGTCATCGCTTGTCAAAATTGGTTTGGAGACAAAACAGTTTCGGCTAATATGCGCCATCTTCAGTGTCTTTTTTCGGCGTATATTAGCCGAAACCTGTTTGTCTCCAAACCAAATTTGACAGGGGATGACGGAAAATCTTTCCGCAATACATCACATTCATACCCTGTCGGAAAAGCAAGCAAATAAAAAGTAATATTCCTTATTTCTTTAAACTCCTTGTACCAGTTTTTGTAGGGTTTGTATGCCTTCACACCGTGGCCGCTGTGGTGCAGTGGGTAGAGTGCTCGCCTGCTATGCCAGAGGTCTCGGGTTCAAACCACAGTTCGAGAAAACACCAAAAAATTTTTTCTAATTAGTAAAAATCCAATTATTGGGTTTTTTAAGAGCAGCGGTCACCTCTCGCTAGTTGGCGGCATACCCTCCGAGAGTATTTCTGCCATGAAAAAGCTTCTCACAAAAATACATTCGCCGTTCGGAGCCGGCATAAAACTGTAGGTACACCCAATTAGTAGGAAACACAAAAAGGAGCACACCTCGAATTGGGAGAGAAGCTCGGCCATAAAACTCGTCAGAGTTATAATAGCGCCATTGTATTATATTATTATGCCTTCACACACCCAGCCACACACTTCCCTGTGCATATGTACATATTAATTCCCTGCTCTCCACTTCTTCTGTGTTAAATCTCTGCACCTTTTTGAAGTATTAGGAAATTGGAATTATTTGCATTCGAGTCAAAGACAAAGCAAAGGCAAAAGCAAAGGTTAAGCTTGCTTTTTATGCATGAATGTTTAAATTTATATAGACTTAACATACGTTTGTATATATGTATGTGTATACTCGTATAAACGAATATGTAAATGTGTTAATGTATGTTTTGCTAGTCTCATGGTTAGTCGCCAGCCAAGCCACACAATGCAAAGCGTTGTGGATTTGCAAAGCTAAAGGATATAGGAATTAAATTTTTTTGTATTTAGCTCTTGCTTTGCTTCGGTTTGCTTTTTATTTAGCTTTTGCTTAATTCTTTTTATGCTTTCAGCATCATTTCTTTCGTATTACTTAGTATTCTGGTTTATTGCTTCAACTGGCATATATGTGGATGTACATATCTACATAGAATAGAAGTACTTTGTGGTTGGCTGTTGTTACTATTATTTTTTGTCGTTGGTCATTTTGGAGTGCTCATGTGTGGTGAGGGTTAAGTACACTCAAGCAAGGAAGAAAGCAAACTCATGTATAAACTGCAATATTTGTATGTATGTACATATGTCCATATATATATTTGCACAGCAATGTCAACTCGTATTTTTATAAAAACCAAATAGAGTCGGAGCAAATAAGAAAGATAAAAGAACCCAAAAAAATAGAGAATAATAATAATAAAAAACCATACGAGTATGGCAACCACTTCTGTTTTATTGTTGCAGTAAATTTAGTAAATCCGCAAGCATAGACTATACATATTTTTGTAGTAAAAAGTGGCAAAATGTCGCTGCTAATTTCTTTAAATACTTTAGGTATGTTTAGGTAGATATATTCTTTGCAATAAATCACTAAAATAGCGAACCTCCACAAGCATGAGATGCAAGGCGGCAAGGCGACGCTTTATTTAACTTGTTCGCAACATGTTGCTAGCAATAATTACGCAAAAAATTTGGAAGAAGCCCTGAACCTTAATAATACCTACTATTTTTAACTTTCTAAACATTAGGTCAACATCTCAAAACCCCTTTCTTTTCTATCAACTGCCGAAGGCTCGCAATGGCTCAGCTGTTGAAGCTTTAGTCATTGTACTGCAAAGTGCGCAAGTTCGATTCTTGCTCGAAGCCAAAGTAGCCTGAAGAGTGTCAGAGGGAAAGAGCTGTCGCTATATCCAGGCTTCAACATTTTTTTCTAATTTCAAAAAAATTAAAAATAAAATATAACCTGGGCCTGTGCTCGTTAAATAAAATAAATAAACCTTTCATGTTGGTGCTAGAGGGTTAAAGTGTTCTAAAAAATTATTGACCATAAAATTTCAGTAGGGGCTGTTCAGAAAAAATCTTTGTAAAATGAAGCCAAAGACCACACGAAGCGAAAAACATTTATTCCTCGGAATGTTAAATGTGTTTATTTCGATTTCTATTGAAGCGATCGAAATACCAACTTCTTTTGCAAAAGTTTAATCACTTTTGACGACGTTTAACACGCAGACAAAAAACAATACATTACGTTGGTATAAACAAAGCACTGGGTGGTAATGACCCCACTGGCGCACATAGGGTTAATACGATTACATAGTAAGAATCGTCCTCTCAAGATAAAGACATTTATCAAACTTTAAGATCCGACTGTAGATA
Source organism: Urophora cardui (assembly GCA_960531455.1). Lineage (NCBI taxonomy): Eukaryota > Metazoa > Arthropoda > Insecta > Diptera > Tephritidae > Urophora > Urophora cardui. The sequence goes on from OY482672.1 coordinate 137,018,724, forward strand.
CTAAAGATATGAAGAAAATTGTAGCGGCATGCAAAAAGGAAACCTTTTCAAAAATACATCATAAGGGGCCTTACGGTGATCTTTTATTTTTGCGATGCGGTCTAATGTACATGCGTGCCTCATGGTAAGTTTCTATGCTGCTAGCAACAAATTTGTAAAGAAAAAAAAATTTAACAACAGCCCTCCAGACATTTATGAGTCTCGTGGTGGCAAGTTTAATGACCCATACATTTGTGTTCGCAACATGTTGCCAGCAGCATTTTTATTAAAAGTTTGAAGAGGAGGTCTAAAAGGCAGTATATACACATGCAACTCATTTCAAGTTAGTACTTAGACCGACTTGTTTGCAACATGTTGCTAGCAACGTTTAATGCTTAAAGTTTTACTGTAAGAATTATTTATGTGGACATTTTCAAACTCTGTTCAATTATTTTTAGATTCACGAAAGATGAGTAACGCCTTGGTGAATGCCGGTAGTATGAATGTAAGTTGTTGTGTACTGCATGTATCGCTGCTAAAATATTATCACTAAAATTGCAGTATTAAGATACTTCTAGGTTGGCATAAATTTACATACTTTTGTACATAAATGCAAATATGGCAACATTTATTGCAGTTACCTATTCTACGGTAATGCCAGAAAAGTTAAATATAAGTAGTTTTACGTACAGATATGAAAATGCATACGTATGTATGTGCCGTCTGTGAATCCTTTTTAATCCATTCCATTCATTCATTCTATTCATTTATTGATACATCCATTAAATTTAAATTGCTTTCTTTGCCTTAAGCATTTTAGTAGTTGAATTGCCAAGCCTCCTGCTTTTCGCATTTTCCTCATCTATCAAACGAACCGAAACGTAGTTGAACGGACCAAACATTTCTGGTTCTTATTGTGGCGCAATTGTGTGACAGAATTGGAACGTTTCAAATTCATTGTGCAAAAACAATTGAAGCCAAGTAAATAGTATACACAAATAAAATACAATGACAAATATGCTTGGGCAGTGGGCTTAAATGTGTGTGTATGTACATATATCTCATGTCTCGTGGACCAAAAGTCACAAAGCAGCAAAAGTAAATAGCAAAAGGCACAAATGACAAGCGAAAGCAAATTGAGCAAGAATGGCGCGCCGGCTAAGCGCTGAGTTATATATATGTATGTATACATATATATAGATATGTATGTGTGTAAGATCTCACATATTCCACAAATACATAAATTCAGAGTTAAATACAAAATATAAGTACCTATTTGTACATACTCATAATATCTACAAAAGCCTAAAATTAAACAAAGCTAAAGTGCAACAACTTGACACATCTATATATGTATGTATGTACCAGTGGCGGACCTAGTATAAATTGCCTGGGCAAGCCTATGTGTGAAGCATAACCATTAGCCATTTATGTAATTTCCTTTGCTGTATTATTTAAAAGTCTGATTGCGTTCCGTCATTGACTTTGATTTAGAGTTCTCGATTTCTTTTTAACATTTTCGAGTGGCCCGAATGCTTTTCAATGCTCGAACGCTCGTTTGTTTGTTTATTACGCGTATGTTTGTACGGGCATTTGAACAATTCGGTTATTTGAAGATCGTTTTTTCTCGTTTATTTTTTTTTTTGTTTTTTTTATATGTATTTTTTATTTTTGTTTTCCTGATACACATTTTTTTGTTTGTATACTCAGAGAAAAGGAATCAAAAATAAAATTTTTATTTTTATAATGCACGTTTTAAACCAAGTCATTTTTATTTTATAAATGAAAATTTTTAAATTAAAAATTTAAATTAATGGAATAAAAACGAAAGTTTTTCCTTCAAAATCTCATAGTGTTTAAAATAAAAATAAACATTTTTAAATTAAAATTGTTTTTTCTTGATTTTGCAATTTTACTCTGAACATTTTTAAAATAAAAAATTTCGTATTTACATAATTCTTAAGTATAAAAAAGTGCGCTAGGGAAATCTTATACGAATGCGCAGAGGTATTTTTAGTTTCTTTATACCGACGGAAATTTCAGCAGTAGCAAGTGTATTTGCTTATTGCCTAAAAAATAGGTGCTTTAGTGTTTGAAAAACTGAGGTCCAATTTGATTTCCACCGCTTTTTAAAATGATCTTGATATTGTGCCAATAGTCGCCAAAAATCACAATCAATCCTTTTATAATCTGGTATTTGATATTTATGTTTGCATGCATATGCAGATGTAAGAAATTATGTGCATAAGTATGTACCTACATGCAAGCGAAAATCAAATCAAATATGCATATGGCTGTGAATACTGAACTTTTGAATGCCGAAGCCAGCTTCATATTCGCATACAAATTTGATGTGAAAAATAAAAAAAGTGCTTTGCTAGTTTTTTTTTTCAATTTAAGTCTGAAAATAAGCAATTGGCTTCTCGTTAGCGAAAGCGAGAAAACAAGCTATGTTATTCTGTTTTGAAAGCCACGTAAAAGCTAATGTGTGGAAACGTTGAAGCGTGCTCACTGTGCTGTGATTGGCTGTACAAACAAAATACACATTGTGAGGTGGATTGGTGGTGTATTTGCGCTATTTTCTTAGCAGGCTTTTAGGGGCATGTTACAGTGGGGGCTATATTATTGAGAACTTAAATAGTAAACACATTTAAAACGTAAAATGACCAGATTTTAAAGAATTTCGTATGAAATGAACGAAAATGTGTACGCAGGCCGGGCTTCTCGGCTTGTATGAAGCGACCGCCTCTGGTACGTGCTAAGTCTAAGCAGCAGCAGCAGCAGCACTTGTGTTTTGTGCGACAAGCCAAGCTTTTCGTTGCTGTGTTGCTCTGCAGCAAGAGAATGTCAGCAATGCTCTGCAATGTTTCTTCTGACAGCAATAAGTAGTACTTAGTACAGTGGGCTGTTGGAAATTGTTCAACTCAACTAATACCGTTTTTTTTTTTTTTTCTAAAAATAATGTTGGCCCGTTTGGTTTTATTAGCATGTTGTAGATTTGTGCGGTAATTTCATCAAGTATTTACCCCAACCTAAGTAAGAGAGCACCGTTATTTACAGTTATTTTATAGAAAATCAGTTTACGTAATTCGATGATTAGGAAATAGAAGGTCAAAATTTTTTTGCAGAATGTCGGCATCACTGCAAAGTACAAAGCGAGAAAAGCACTCCCAAATTATTCCCCCGATGGAATGCTATGAATATGCAGGAGTCCCAAAGGGTTCACCAGAGAAATGCTTGAGGGTGACGATCGTTTGTGCTCACTCTGAAAATTTAGATTTTTTTTATTAACAAAATGTTTTCATCTTACAAAAAAAAAAAAGAAAACTATTCCTGAAAGTTGGGTAAAACTTTGTTATTATAATTATAAAAACTGGTGATTTGTTTTATGTGAGTACTAGCAAATGCCCGTCCCGCTTCGCAACGACGAAACACGTTTTTATGTTATAATGCGCCTTCCCTCTACCATTCTCTTTCTATTTCCCTTACCTTTACCTTTTCGGACCATAAATACGGACTTTCTAAATATCTCGACCTCAACGGCATCTAATGGATCCATTTTTTGTAACCGAATTCTTAATTACATAGAAAACATACGTGCCGAAAACGAACAGAATCATATCGTTAATAAAGATTTTGCAACTATAGCGACTCCAGCGCCACCTAGCGAGAAAACATATAGCCTATGCCGAGAGGGTTTTAACCAAAGAATAAACTGCAAAAATTTGGCAAAAAAAACCCCTACAATTTTATACATGTATATAAAGAAGATGGAGGCCCATTTTGATACCACGAGAAAACAGACTATACTTCTTTCTGAACCAGTTAGAAAGCCAATTTTTATACCATTTTGATACCATCTTCTTTTTGAACCAGAAAGCCTGGTGAAGTAAACAGGCCCCTTAGGTCGACATTCGCGATCTTACATAGGCTATCCAGGAAATGAGTCCCAAGAAAGCGTCGTTTGGCGCCGTTAAAAGCTTGGCAGTAGCAAATGTGGTGTTCGATCGTCTCGTCTTCCTCATTATCCTTGCAGCTTTTGCAGCATCTACGGTAATGCACCCTACCAGCCTCTGCATCCTGTGAACACTCCCAAAAGGTTCGAAGTTTCCTCTCTCCTTAGGGTACATATTTGATGAGATCGCTTATGGTCCCATTTTGGCCAGGTTTGCCTTGATGTTCAACATACTGGGTTCTGTTGCCATCTATCACTTGCCAATTTTTAGATGTGCTGTTTAAGCATTAGCTTTTATGTGGCAAATGGCATACCCATATGTGGTCTTTGTCAGGAAGAACCTGCGCGGTAGTGCCTTGACTTGCTATTCATCTGCCTTACAGTTGCAATCGATATCCCTGTGTCCCGCGACTAAATCGAGGAGCAAACAGGTCTGTTTGACTATCATCTGTATATCGGCGACTGTCTAGTGTTCGTTCAGAATTGAACGAGTGGCAGCCAAGATATTTAATTGCTGATTGGCTATCGCTGAAGATGAATCAATCCTTGTGGATAGGTTCATGTCCTATACTGTTAACAGCTTCCATTATACATATGTACCTGAAACTTTGGCCGAGTAAACGCTGCAGTTTCCCCTGTGGTGCAGTGGGTAGAGTGCTCGCCTGCTATGCCAGAGGTCTCGGGTTCAAACCGCGGTCCGAGCAAAACACCAAAATAATTTTTAAAATTAGTAAAAATCCAATTTTTGGGTTTTTTAAGAGCAGCGGCCACCTCTCGGCAGTGGGCGGCATACCCTCCGAGTGTATTTCTGCCATGAAAAAGCTTCTCACAAAAAATGCATTAGCCGTTCGGAGCCGGCATAAAACTGTAGGTCCACCCAATTGGTTGGAAAAACAAAAAGGAGCACACCTCGAATTGGGACAGAAGCTCGGCCATAAAACTCGTCAGAGTTATAATAGCGCCATTGTATTATTATTATTATTATTATTATTATTATTATTATTATTATTATTATTATTATTATTATTATTATTATTATTATTATTATTATTATTATTATTATTATTATTATTATTATTATTATTATTATTATTATTATTATTATTATTATTATTATTATTATTATTATTATTATTATTATTATTATTATTATTATTATTATTATTATTATTATTATTATTATTATTATTATTATTATTATTATTATTATTATTATTATTATTATTATTATTATTATTATTATTATTATTATTATTATTATTATTATTATTATTATTATTATTATTATTATTATTATTATTATTATTATTATTATTATTATTATTATTATTATTATTATTATTATTATTATTATTATTATTATTATTATTATTATTATTATTATTATTATTATTATTATTATTATTATTATTATTATTATTATTATTATTATTATTATTATTATTATTATTATTATTATTATTATTATTATTATTATCGCGGTTTTGCTACTGTGCGGACGTGTTTTTGCCTCGCTCTCGTGTACACGCAGTGAATTAAAGAAATTGTTGTGCGCCAATGCTTAAAACGAAAATATGAATACAACAACAATCGCGTGTGACCAGTGTAATCAATCTTTGCCGGTCAGTGGAGATTATGCCACCTGCAAAACCTGCAATGGCATGTACCATTTTTCCACTTGCACAACAATCGCAAGCACCACGTATGCTGCGATGACCGCTGAGCGCCGTCGCACTTGGAGATGCCATAGATGCAGACTCCTAAGTAAAGCTGGAGTACCCACCCAGGATGCAAAACAAGCGAATCAGAAAGCGAAGGTATCTACAACACCACAAACCAACGCATCTTCCCCTGTTCCTAATCATAAGGAGAAAGATAAACCAAAATCCGATCTGGGCAGCGACGTCGACGTCTCTATCATGCAGCCTGACGTCAGCGAACTCAAAGCAGATAACAAAGAAATCATGCGCCTAATTTCGGATTTGACTGCAAAATTCGAAAACTCACAAAAGAGCATAAAGCAAGAATTTGCAAAAGCTATTCTCCGATTTGAAACAACAATAAAGGAGTTAAAGAGCCAGGTCGCTGAACTTAGCGAACATTGTGACAAGAAAGACGTAATTATAGCTAAGTTGGAGCGCGATTTATTTGCACAGCAGCAACAATCCCTCATGCGCAATGTAGAAATAAGAAACATCGATGAAAGAAAAGGTGAAAATTTGAGCACAATAATAGAGCGTATTGCGGCTATTGCCGATGTAAATATAGCCGAGGGGGATGTGGACGACATACATAGAACTAATGGTAAACAGAAAAGCATTGTCCTCAAATTTTGCCGTGCAAGCAAAAAGAGAGAGTTTATGAGAAAAGTAAAGGGCAAACATCTTAAACTAAGCACTATACTGGACAAAAACAATGAGCCTGATAAAAATGTTTACATCAACGATCAGCTCACCGCACATAATCGCCGCTTACTCTGGGCTGCAAAGAATAAAGCAAAGGCGTCCGGATGGAAATTTGTGTGGGTAAAAGGGGGTAAAATACTTGCAAAAAAGGGAGAAGGTGAAACATTTATTAATATAAACTTAGAATCTGATCTTGATTTTATTAATTAGGAATAAGTTATTACTAGTTTTTGTCCCATATTTTGTTAACCCATCAACTTTACCTATAAATCTTATAAAATTTTCTTACTCCTATCTCTCTAAACCCTATACCTGTATAAAAATGAATATGATAACATATGAAAAATATGCCAGCTTTGGTAAAATTAATGCGGAAAATTTGCATAAATTAAAAATTAGTTGTTTATTTCTGAATATACGGTCGTTAAATACTAATTTTAATATATTCTGCAACACTGTTAAAAGAGCAGAAAAGTTCTCTTATTCCTTAAACTCCAAAAAAGTCACAACACAACTACGAGAGTATAACTGGACCCCAATACTAGATACCACAAACGTGAACGACATGTACGATAAGATACTTTCAGCGTTTAAAAGTATCTATAATAAGTCTTATGTTAGGTACAAAAACAAAAACCGAACTGAAAATAAATGGGTAACTAGTGATATTAAAGTACTCTGCCATAAGAGGGATAAATTATACAAAAAATGGAAATCGAATCCATATGACAGGCAAACTGAACGGGAGTACAAGAAATTCAGAAATCATGTGAACAAAACAATAAATAAAAGGAAAAATGACTATTACCGAGACAAATTCAAAGGCTGTAGGAATGACACCAGAAGAACGTGGCAGGTTATAAATGAAATAATTGGAAGAAAGACGACTAGTCCTGACGAAACCATAGCCAAACACTTTGTAGGTAGAAGCTGTACAAACATCTGTGATATTTTTATGAAAACTTTCGACGACGGTATCAAACGCATAATACATAACTGTGATAAAAAGACCTTGTCCATATCAGAAATTAGCGTACCTAATTCAATTTATATAGAAGAAATATGTGAGGAAGAAGTGACATCAATTATATTAAAGCTAGACGAGAACAAAGGACCCGGAATTGATGGAATTAGGCCCAAAGACCTGAAAAATAATGTTAACGTAATTAGCCCAGTGATAACAAACCTTGTCAATCTTAGTCTTAGTCAGTGTGAAGTCCCTAATTTACTTAAAACCTCAGTAATTAAACCAATCCACAAATCAGGTGAAAAATCTGACCCTAAGAACTATAGGCCTATTGCAATATTACCGGCCATCGAGAAAATACTGGAGGAGATATTAATTAGAAGGTTAGATAGTTTTATTGGCAAATATGGAGTTCTTCATAAAAGTCAGTACGGCTTCCAAAAGGGAAAAAATATCAATCAACTTCTAGGTAATTTCTCCAATAAGGTTAACGAAAGTCTTGGCAAAAACCACCATTGCTTGGCACTATTCTTGGACTTTAGCAAAGCGTTTGATACTCTCTCCCATTCAAAACTTTTGGACGCGTTAAGTAATTCTGGTATAAGAGGCATATGCCTCAAATGGTTCAAAAATTACCTGGAAATGAGGAAATATAAGGTCAAAGTAAATAGCAGTTATAGCGAAGAAGGAACATCCCCGTACGGAGTCCCTCAAGGTTCAAAGCTAGGTCCTCTCCTATACATATTATATACAAATAGTATGCTAAAATCGCTCAACAATTGTGAAGTATTCGCATATGCGGATGATACCGCACTATTAGTAGATCATAGAAACATCGAAGATGCAGTCCAAATCATGCAGAGAAAACTTAACATTATAACCAAATGGTCCCATGATAATGGTCTGTTAATAAATTCATCAAAAACAAAAATCATGCATATAAGACCACCGCATATTGCCCCACCAGATGTAAATATAGTTTTCCACAACTTCAGTTGCGTGGAAAGTAACATGGCGCAATGCAATTGCGTCGAGAGACTTGGACTAGTGACCACGTACAAGTACCTCGGTGTTTATATGGACGACGACTTTAAATGGAGTTCACACATCTCTCACCTTCAAAAAAAGCTAAGATCAACGTCTTACTGTCTGAAACATCTGAGTTTCTGTAGTTCTTACCATGTATTGAAACAAGCGTATTTGGCCCTATCAGAGTCGTATTTGAGGCATGGTATCACTGCGTGGGGCACATCAACTTACTGTAGTTATTTGCAAGAAAGCCAAACCCGTATCCTTAAAATATTAGCTAAAAAGAAAAATATCAACGATTCACAGTTCTCGCTAAACAAAGAGCTTGGGCTGCTTGATATTAAATCCATCTACAAAGTCACCATTCTAAATGAATTTTATGAAGACATTAATTTGCGAACACCCATTGATCACCACCACGAAACGCGCAGGCGTAATAAAAACCGGCTAAAAGTGCCACCTTTCTCCAATAACTACTCGAGAAGTGCGCTCTCTATACAGTTCCCTTTAATACTGAACGAGCTACCCACAGATCTTATTAATCTGCCGAACACATACAATAGAAAGAAAGTTTTATCAAAATACATGAAAAGTATGTTGCATTAATACTCCAACCTGATGCATATACATATGTGTTTTCATCTTTCATTCACATTATACTTTTTTCGGCTTTCCCACTTTCTATCTCCTCTTCTCTATCTTTCTCTCCTCCTACTATTTCTTTGTCCCTTCACCTTTTCCTTACTCTCCATTCTTAATTATAATTCTAAATAGATAGTAAGTTGCAAATTATTGTTATTTTTTAAACATTTTAAAAATTATTATTATTAAATTGTGAATACTTAATCAATTGTGTATACTCTAAACCCGCAGATAAACTCGAAAGCTTCGCGGGAAATGTTCAGTTTGTAATTGAAATTGTAAAAAACTCACATGAAATAAATACAAATACAAATACAAATTATTATTATTATTATTATTATTATTATTATTATTATTATTATTATTATTATTATTATTATTATTATTATTATTATTATTATTATTATTATTATTATTATTATTATTATTATTATTATTATTATTATTATTATTATTATTATTATTATTATTATTATTATTATTATTATTATTATTATTATTATTATTATTATTATTATTATTATTATTATTATTATTATTATTATTATTATTATTATTATTATTATTATTATTATTATTATTATTATTATTATTATTATTATTATTATTATTATTATTATTATTATTATTATTATTATTATTATTATTATTATTATTATTATTATTATTATTATTATTATTATTATTATTATTATTATTATTATTATTATTATTATTATTATTATTATTATTATTATTATTATTATTATTATTATTATTATTATTATTATTATTATTATTATTATTATTATTATTATTATTATTATTATTATTATTATTATTATTATTATTATTATTATTATTATTATTATTATTATTATTATTATTATTATTATTATTATTATTATTATTATTATTATTATTATTATTATTATTATTATTATTATTATTATTATTATTATTATTATTATTATTATTATTATTATTATTATTATTATTATTATTATTATTATTATTATTATTATTATTATTATTATTATTATTATTATTATTATTATTATTATTATTATTATTATTATTATTATTATTATTATTATTATTATTATTATTATTATTATTATTATTATTATTATTATTATTATTATTATTATTATTATTATTATTATTATTATTATTATTATTATTATTATTATTATTATTATTATTATTATTATTATTATTATTATTATTATTATTATTAGTATTATTATTAGTATTATTATTATTATTATTATTATTATTATTATTATTATTATTATTATTATTATTATTATTATTATTATTATTATTATTATTATTATTATTATTATTATTATTATTATTATTATTATTATTATTATTATTATTATTATTATTATTATTATTAATATTATTATTATTATTATTATCATTATTATTATTATTATTATTATTATTATTATTATTATTATTATTATTATTATTATTATTATTATTATTATTATTATTATTATTATTATTATTATTATTATTATTATTATTATTAAACGCTGCAGTGATGTGGTAGCCTAAAAATTAGCTGTAGATAGAAGTCTTATGAAAATACGCCACCTCCAACTTTGTTGTCCAGTTTCGAGCCATCGGTATCTATGGTAACCCTAACTGGGCATGGATATCACCTAGCCCCTGTTTAATACTAAGCAAAAACCTAGAAACACTGTCGAATTTCGACAATATCTAAGATTAGTTAATATTATTTCTTGAAAGTTTTGACATATGATTCATAGATACCAGCGAACACTGTGGGTACTATACATATAATAGGCACTGCGTTCCTACCATCAACGCGCAACTGACGGCAATGCAAAGTGAATGAAACAAAGCATAACGCAGGCAGTTACATTTACATACATACAAACATTCAAACAATGGAGTTTTGTGGTCACAGTAGGTTGAACATCAAGTGATTTTACTTTAGCAAGCCAACTTCAGGACATTTTGTATGTTTCTCTATGCACATACATTTCTCATTTTCTGCTATTCTAATTTCAATTCATATTGTCGTTTCAGGCGCATTTGAGTTGCACAAGCGCATTGACAAACTGTCAGTCGGTCCGTTGTTTGCTGCTGAAGCTAAATCTCAAGCACCCTTAACACGTTGGAAAGATTGTGGTGGCATGTTAACTTGTATGTAAGTACGTTTGTATGTATATATGAATTTTTGGTAATGTGTTCAGAAATGTTTTAAGTAATGCTGTTGCTGCTGGGCTTTGGCTGCTACACCGAGAGAAAAGATATTGGTAGATCAACAGGATTACGGGTTAAAACAACAGATTCCACAGTCAAATCACATCCAAAGGATATATCTGTTAAATTGACAGACGTTATTTTGTTTTAACAGTTTTATTGTTGAACTACTCTGCAAACAAAAAATTGCTGTGAATCCAAACATGTTTGCTGTTAAATCGACAACTTTCCACAGTTGAAATTTTGTCACTTAAAAATAAATCCCTTTTTGTTTTTACATGGCCATTTATTTCTAACAATTAGTTTATAATGTGTATTTTTAGATTTTTTTTAAATCTTTTGTTTGCATTTTTCTCTTCATCCTCCCTCCGTTCGGTTTCCAAGTACAAATATGTATGTGGCTTCATCTTCGCTTGATTTCCATTGCGGCACCTTCTTCGCTCTCACTGCTTGCTATATTGTGTTCTCTATTTTATATTCTTCTCCGATTTCAAACCATGACATCAAGCTGAAATTCAATCCAATGGCATCATATGTATAGTGCGACATTCAACATTATATTGAATATTGAACTTTAGTGGCTTTTATACTTATCTTTGCTCGAAAAACATCCGTGAATTACAACTCACTCACGTAAGCAAAGCAACAAGTAACAACGGAGAAAGCTGTCAAAATAAATACTTTTTCCTTTGTTAGTCAACAGTAATGATTTGTTGTATCAACAAATAAATATAAAGGTTACAGCAACAGGTATTATGGTTAAGTTAAGGGTGACTCAATTATATCAACAAAAATTTCTATTAATAATTGACAGATCAGTTCTGTTGAATTAACAAATAGGTTTTAATAGATATATTTGTTAACGTAAAAGATTTTTTCGTTTATATATGTAACTCTAAATGTGTCTACTTAAACATATTTCTGTTAATTTAACGAACTTAGGGATTGACAGAAGGAAAATGTTGATACTACTGTGATTATTTTTCTGAGTGTATGTTGTTAGTCTTTTGTTGCATTTGTTTATGTTGTTAATCTTTTGTTGTTGTTGTTGTTGTTATGGTTATTCTGTAAGATCACAGTTTGCTGCTTATCACAATGAATTGTGTAAATGTTTCAATGCGGAAACTCAACTCAACTCAACTACAACTACAACAACAACTCAACTCGCCATTGCGTTTAAAATTTAGTTGCAAAGCAGCAAATGTCCAATCGAATTGCGAAACAATAATTTAATGGTTAATTTTGTGTACATATACATATGTATGATGATGGGAATTTAATTAGCTAATAAGTAGTAATTAAAACTTGGTGAAATGGCAATCTAAAATTTTTCCTGATGAAATCAAAAAATCACTGAAGTGTTCTTTGAAATCCCTGAATAGAAAGGTGATATATGTTGCTCTCTTGAGTTTGAAAGTAACGAGAGAGAGTTTGGATTTCAATTGGATGACAGTATATCGAATTACATGCGATTATATGGAATTACTTAATCGCAATAACATTTTGTATTAAACGAACTAACGATGCAATTTCTGAACTGGAAATTCTTCAGTAGGTTAGGTTAGCTTAGGTTAAGTTAGGTTAGCTTAGGTTAGGTTAGGTTAAGTCATGTTAGTTTAGGTTATGTTAGGTTAGGTTAGGTTAGCTTAGGTTTTTCTTCTTTGGTCTCTATGCGCTTTCCGCGATTAGAGTGGCTTAGGTTAGGTTTGATTAGGTTATGTTAGGTTAGGATACGTTCCGTTAGGTTAGGTTAGGTTAGCTTAGGTTAAGTTAGGTTAGCTTAGGTTAGGTTAGGCTAAGTTAGGCTAGGTTAGGTTAGGTTAAGTTTGGTTATGTTATGTTAGGTTAGATTAGTTGAGGTTAGGATAGGTTAGACTGGCTGCCCATTAATGGCCTCACATTGACTGTGAGAGTCCGTAGTGTTACCATAAAAGTTTTCGAACATGAACAGCTATACATTAAATGCCTAAGCCCAGACTGCAGAACAACCCCATCCCTTTGGCAAACACCAAGATTTTCTTTATCCCTATTTCGACTAGAAATTCGAGATTATTAAATACGACTTCCCCTGGTAGCCGAAGCCTTAGCCTGGAAAACGTAGAACCGGAGCAGAGAACATGCTCTGCGTTCACTTTCACCAACTAGACCCATTTTGAGTACATCTGATGCTAAAAGACAGTGTCTTGTGAGGAGCCCAAATATAAGTCTATCCGTTTTCATTCAGTTCATCCCTTTTCAGGGATAGAAACCATTTAGTTAACTTTGTGTCGTAGATTTGCACATAGTTTTGGACATCCTACAGTCCTGCGCTTTTCTCCACGCCTTATTGGCCTGGTCCATCATATATATATGTATACATATATAGTACCTATGCTTAGTTTCACTGAGTTGTATCGTAACATCTATGGAGTGTTCTGTTCTGAGATCTGCACACTTCTTTTTCAGCTCATTAGCTTTTCCATTCCCGTTTATCCCCTTGTGGCATGGAATCCAGTATAAATGGACATTACTATCTCTGCATATTACCCTAAAGCCTTCCTTGTAATCCGCTACATACTTGGATGAGCTTTTATGCGACTGTATAGACTTTATAGCCGCGTGCCATTCTATATAAAAATTAACACGTGCCCTTTGTATGAGATTAAATACTAACAGCTGCCCCCCTTGGCCCTAATGCCTGTACCTACATACATGCATATGTACGTACACATGTATATTTAAATATGTGCCTATTGCAGTAAAACTTTTCAAATATTTATTACTTTGCTTAGTTCGATTAACATCAGTTTTTCGCATACTATAAGTAAAAAGCGCAAATGCGCATTAAAGTTGTGAATACACATATGTACACATTTCAAAGTAACTATTTTCAAAAGTTTTAAAATTAGTTTATGCACTTGGTGAAAGTAGGTTTATGTGTTAACCCATTAACGATTTGTATGTGTGTGTGTTTAAAAGGACACATGAAAAAAAGCTTGTCAATATAAAACATAACCTTCCATAGCCTTTCAATGCAGGATAGATAAAATATGCTTACCATAGAAGTGTCTTAGAATAAGTGAAAAAAGGGTTAATATGCAGATTCGCACGAAGTATTCTCTAAGTTTAGTTGAATTTCGTAAGATTATATGCAGAATAATTTTGTAGAATGTCTTAACCCCTTAGCACTCCCCCAAAAGGTCAAGCAGTCTTAAAAATAAGGGAATTTAAGTGGACATTGGAGGGTTAACATGTGCCAGAAGATTTTTCAATTGAATCTTTTAAAAGAGATGTTCGCAAAAAATATATTTAGTTCAGAGTAAAATAAATATCTATGTTTTATGTTATCACAGAAATGTCTTAATAAGAATGAGAATAACATTTGGGAGATTGTTAGAGGGTTAAAGTTGCTTGCCGAAAATTTTTATTGGGTGTATACTCAGACTAAATTTTAATACGACCAAAGAACTAAGAAGACCACAGAAATAAAAAAGGCAAATATGCGGCTTGAAATATGCAACTCGTTTTTAATTTAAATATTGAAAATTTAGCTGACTCGCGGGAGATCCGTTTTTATGCTTTTTTAAATCCTTTTATGAAATAACGTTTATAAAGCAGTTAAATTGTTAAAATGATAAGGGTTAAAAGTTGAAAGAGTTAAAATGTTAGAAAACTTTTGAGGGTTAAACAATTTTTTAGTGTTAAAAATTTTTTCAAGGTTAAAATGTTCGCCGAAAAATATCAGCACGGCTAGATATTATCAGATAAAATATTCAAAATTTGTGCACGAAAGGGTTAATATTTTGCTCATAAAGCAGCCAATGAGTGCTTTGGTATGTATGCATATAAAGCAAGGGTTAAAATTTTCTAAGAAATCTTTACCAGTAACTTTCATTAGTGTTATTTTCAAAAAAAAAAATCGCACTTAAACTCGTGCATTAATGGGTTAATGGTGCATATTTACAACAGCCAATAAATGCCTACATAATATGTATCTATGCATGTAAGTGGGAAGCCAATATAAATTTTGTTTTTCTTCTTCTTCCTCTGCTGCGTGTACGTAATACTTTGGGAAAGTTGTGTGGCAATTTAATTACAAAATTTCAATTGCTAATACGAAGCCGCAGGAGAAAATCTCATAAAGCAACAACATATAAAACGGGGCGTATTTAATTAATGGCGGTACATATGTATGAATGTATGAACCTGCATATATTTACCTTCAGCCTACACACTTAGGTATAAAAAATAAATGCATCCAAAAGCAGCAAAATTGTTGGTGGAGTAAAAGGACTAAAAGTATTAAGCTGCTTTATGGCAATACTCGTATAACTATGCACACATGTGAATATATGTATGTATGAATGAATGAATATACATATTTGCACCAAAGGCAGCTGCACCGCATAAACATAAATTTTGTTTTCACAAAGACATATTAATAAATAATAAATTTATACACATACCTACATATGTATGTATGTATATTAGGGTGGGCGATTTACTAACCTATATCGCGCCATCGAAATTCGCATTCCCCTCTTTTTTTTTGAGTAGAAAACTCCTCCGCGACATTTGTCTAAAATTAATTTTGATGTTCCGGAATTTGGTTTTTATGGACCAAGACGCATTTTTGAAAATAAAAATTAGGCAAATATCAGAAAAAAAATTTCCGGGTGCACTTGAAGCAGAATTTTATACTGAATCCAGATATGTAATCAGAATTAAAATCGGATTATTCGTTTTCGAGATATAGCCTGATTTCCGGTTATGGAGGTTGAATGCCCAAAATCTCATACTTTCGCGATTATCTCTTGTTGTGTACAATATATCTTAAATTTTTTTAAGAATTTCTTAAAGATAAGTCAATACAATGTAAGAACCGTATTTTGAAATATTAAATTATCTTCCGGTATAGGAAAACTAGAATGCACTCTTTTTTCCTTGGCCAAAATTCGCGGTATGGGTTCTCTATGTTATAGTCATTTGATACCGAAGATTTTCACCGATCGCGCTTTGTGCACAATAAATGCTCCAAATCCAAAATTTCAGAATTTTATCTGCAAAAATTAAAGAGTTATTCCCTAAAACGCAGACTTATGCTTCTGAAATTTGTGTTTTGCTTCCAATAGTACGCTATGGCGTATGAGTAACCTTGAGTGTTTTTTAGAGTTGAGTAAAGTAGAAAAACAAGTCCCAAACAGCATACGTCTACGTTTTGGGGCATAACTCTTCACTTTTTGCAGCTAAGATTCTGAAATTTTGTATTTAGAGCATATATTGTACACAAAGCGCTGTCGGCAAAAATCATCGGTATCGGCTGACTGTAACATGGAGAACACATACCGGGAATTTGGGCCAAGGAAAAAAGAGTGCATTCTAGTTTTCCTATACCGGAAGATAAATTAATATACTTTTTGGTTGCTTGTTTTTCCGACAGGGTAGGAATATGATGTATTGTGGAACGATCCTCCGTCATCCCTTGTCAAGTTTGGTTTGGAGACAAACCGGTTTCGGCTAATATGCGCCATCTTCAGTGTCTTTTTTCGTTCTGAGTTATTTTGTGTACGTTCGATAGTACTTATAGTAACTGACTTCCATCGTTTGGTCACGTACTTCGTGTTCGTGTGATGTGTTCGTGTGTTCGTGCATTCGTGCGGTCGGGCGACGTGCATACGTGCGTGCGTGCGAGTCTGTGCGTTTAGGTATGTGAATCTATTTTTGTATCCTCATTAAACAGGCAGGTAAAAGTCCGTTATTGTCCTCTTGTGTGTTGTTTTGTTTATGTCGGTTTTAGGTTTTCTGTCCTCTTTTCGGTATAATAGCTTAAGCGGTTCAAATAATGTATCTGATGCGGTGTTTATTTGTTCATTTATTATTTTACCTACGAATGTCTTCTGTTTGTATATCTCCATATTTTCTAATACGTTAAGTCGTTTTCCCTTGTGTTGTATGTGGAGAATTTTAGCTGTTTTTCCTATTTTCATGGGTGTACATTTGTTTTCTGCCATGTGGTTGGCGAAATTTGATTCCACTGTCGTTGATGATTTCCTTATTTTCTTATTGTAATCTCTTACGTGTTCTCGATATCTCGTCTTGATTTGGCGTCCTGTTTGTCCTATATAGCTATTTTGGCATTCGCAAGTCAATTTGTATACGCCTTGTTTGTCAAAGGGGTCTTCCTTGTTAATGTTGTTTCGTAGAAGTTTTTCCATGCTGTTCCTCATTTTAAATGCTGCATTAATGTTATATTTTTGGAAAACTTTAGCCAACTTGTAAGATGTTGCTCCGGTATATGATAAGACTGCCCATTTCTTCTCTACCTTTTCTTTGTTTTCCGATTTCCTTGAAGTTATGTTTTTCTGTATTTTCTTCACCAAACTTTTTTGATATCCGTTGTTCTCCGCGATTGTGTATATTGTGCTGAGTTCCTTGTTGTAAGCTTCCTTTTCTAACGGGGTCCGTTCAAGTCGTGTTAATAAATGTCTGAAAGCGGCGTTCTTGTGTTGTTGAGGATGGCGAGATTTATTGTGTATTACTGTATCCGTTGCAGTGGGTTTTCTGTATATTTCGTAAGTAAATTTGTTAGTCTCTTTGTTTATTTGAATTGTGAGGTCTAAGTAGTTGATTTTTCCATTTTTCTCTGCATCCATGGTGAATTTTATATTTTTGTGTTAGCCGTTGAGGTATTCCAAAATTTTTTCTTCCTTATTTTCTGATATGAGGCAGATGATGTCGTCTACATACCTGGCATAAAAATTTACCGCCAGATTTTTCGCCAGTTCTTCCATGTAACTTTCCTCCAAATGTTGCATAAATACTTCCATAAGGATGGCTGATGTGGGGTTACCCATTCCCAGTCCGTGAGTTTGTCTGTATATTTTATTGTTAAATTTGAAATAATTCTGGTCCAGGGTTACTTTCAGTGTACTTACGATCTCTGTTGCCATGTCTCTGTTCGTTTTTTGTGTCAATATTTTAGTTACAGTTTTTAGTGTTTCTGTCAGTGGTATCGATGGGTATAGGTCTTTCACGTCTAACGATACCAGTTTCGAGTCCTTAGGTACGTTCAGGTTGTTCAGTTTTTTGACTAGCTCCGTCGTGTTTTTGATTGTGTATTTATTGGACAGGTCCAGTGTCTCGGTTAGCAGCATATTTAGATGTTTTGATAGTCTATATGCTGGTGCCGATTTATGGTTTACTATTTGTCGCATAGGCGTTCCTTCCTTGTGGATTTTAGGTAGTGTGATCAGTGACGGGGCTGATGGATTTATTGCCGTGAGAGTGTAGGCTATCTTCTTGTCTACTATATTTTTTGCTTGTTTTGTTGCACGCTTTATTGCCATTTGGTATTCCTCCGTTGGGTCTTTCCTCATCACTCGGCAGCCCATTTCTTTGATGAGTTGGCCTGTTTTTGTGGTGTATTCCTCTTCGTCCATTAGCACCGTTGTATTTCCTTTGTCTGCTTTTGTTGCTATTATTTTATTTTCTCTATTAGTTTTTTCCTCAATTCTTTTACCGTTTTATATTCGTTTGCTGCCATTTTCTTTCCATCAGCTTTTATGCTCTTTTCGATTATGCGTTTGCATAGATGCCTTGCGTGCTCCTGTTCCTCGTTTTGTATTAGTGATATGGCCACCTCCGTGTCCGCAATGGTGTTCTCCACGTCTTTTTTCCTATCGTAGCTTTCGACGTTGTATTTCAAACCTTTTTGTAGTAGCTGTGTTTCCTTGGCGTTGATCGGAAGATTTGTTAAGTTAACAAATCTTGGATGGAATGATGTTCTATTCTGCTGTGGGCCTTTTTTGTTGTTGTTTTGTTTTGTGTCAAGGTCCAGTTTTTTGTTTAGTTTTTTGTACTTGTTTTCCATGGAAGAGATCAAAGGAGCCATGGAAAACAAATATAAAAAACTCAACAAAAAACTGGACGACCTTGACACAAAACAAAACAACAACAAAAAAGGCCCACAGCAGAATAGAACATCATTCCATCCAAGATTTGTTAACTTAACAAATCTTCCGATCAACGCCAAGGAAACACAGCTACTACAAAAAGGTTTGAAATACAACATCGAAAGCTACGATAGGAAAAAAGACGTGGAGAACACCATTGCGGACACGGAGGTGGCCATATCACTAATACCAAACGAGGAACAGGAGCACGCAAGGCATCTATGCAAACGCATAATCGAAAAGAGCATAAAAGCTGATGGAAAGAAAATGGCAGCAAACGAATATAAAACGGTAAAAGAATTGAGGAAAAAACTAATAGAGAAAATAAAATAATAGCAACAAAAGCAGACAAAGGAAATACAACGGTGCTAATGGACGAAGAGGAATACACCACAAAAACAGGCCAACTCATCAAAGAAATGGGCTGCCGAGTGATGAGGAAAGACCCAACGGAGGAATACCAAATGGCAATAAAGCGTGCAACAAAACAAGCAAAAAATATAGTAGACAAGAAGATAGCCTACACTCTCACGGCAATGAATCCATCAGCCCCGTCACTGATCACACTACCTAAAATCCACAAGGAAGGAACGCCTATGCGACAAATAGTAAACCATAAATCGGCACCAGCATATAGACTATCAAAACATCTAAATATGCTGCTAACCGAGACACTGGACCTGTCCAATAAATACACAATCAAAAACACGACGGAGCTAGTCAAAAAACTGAACAACCTGAACGTACCTAAGGACTCGAAACTGGTATCGTTAGACGTGAAAGACCTATACCCATCGATACCACTGACAGAAACACTAAAAACTGTAACTAAAATATTGACACAAAAAACGAACAGAGACATGGCAACAGAGATCGTAAGTACACTGAAAGTAACCCTGGACCAGAATTATTTCAAATTTAACAATAAAATATACAGACAAACTCACGGACTGGGAATGGGTAACCCCACATCAGCCATCCTTATGGAAGTATTTATGCAACATTTGGAGGAAAGTTACATGGAAGAACTGGCGAAAAATCTGGCGGTAAATTTTTATGCCAGGTATGTAGACGACATCATCTGCCTCATATCAGAAAATAAGGAAGAAAAAATTTTGGAATACCTCAACGGCTAACACAAAAATATAAAATTCACCATGGATGCAGAGAAAAATGGAAAAATCAACTACTTAGACCTCACAATTAAAATAAACAAGGAGACTAACAAATTTACTTACGAAATATACAGAAAACCCACAGCAACGGATACAGTAATACACAATAAATCTAGCCATCCTCAACAACACAAGAACGCCGCTTTCAGACATTTATTAACACGACTTGAACGGACCCCGTTAGAAAAGGAAGCTTACAACAAGGAACTCAGCACAATATACACAATCGCGGAGAACAACGGATATCAAAAAAGTTTGGTGAAGAAAATACAGAAAAACATAACTTCAAAGAAATCGGAAAAGAAAGAAAAGGTAGAGCAGAAATGGGCAGTCCTATCATATACCGGAGCAACATCTAACAAGTTGGCTAAAGTTTTCCAAAATTATAACATTAATGCAGCATTTAAAACGAGGAACAACATGGAAAAACTTCTACGAAACAACATTAACAAGGAAGACCCCTTTGACAAACAAGGCGTATACAAATTGACTTGCGAATGCCAAAATAGCTATATAGGACAAACAGGACGCCAAATCAAGACGAGATATCGAGAACACGTAAGAGATTACAATAAGAAAATAAGGAAATCATCAACGACAGTGGAATCAAATTTCGCCAACCACATGGCAGAAAACAAATGTACACCCATGAAAATAGGAAAAACAGCTAAAATTCTCCACATACAACACAAGGGAAAACGACTTAACGTATTAGAAAATATGGAGATATACAAACAGAAGACATTCGTAGGTAAAATAATAAATGAACAAATAAACACCGCATCAGATACATTATTTGAACCGCTTAAGCTATTATACCGAAAAGAGGACAGAAAACCTAAAACCGACATAAACAAAACAACACACAAGAGGACAATAACGGACTTTTACCTGCCTGTTTAATGAGGATACAAAAATAGATTCACATACCTAAACGCACAGACTCGCACGCACGCACGTATGCACGTCGCCCGACCGCACGAATGCACGAACACACGAACACATCACACGAACACGAAGTACGTGACCAAACGATGGAAGTCAGTTACTATAAGTACTATCGAACGTACACAAAATAACTCAGAACGAAAAAAGACACTGAAGATGGCGCATATTAGCCGAAACCGGTTTGTCTCCAAACCAAACTTGACAAGGGATGACGGAGGATCGTTCCACAATACATCATAAATTAATATTTTAAAATACTGTTCCTATATTGTACTAACTTATCTTTAAGAAATTCGCAAACAAATTTAAGATATATTGTACACAGCAAGAAATAATCGCGAAAGTATGAGATTTTGGGCATTCAGCCCCCATAACCGGAAATCATGTTATATCTCGAAAACGAATCATCCGATTTTAATTCTGATTACATATCTGGATTCAGAATAAAATTCTGCTTCAATTCGATGGGCACATTGACCTCGAAATTTTTTCGACGATTTTTGCCCAATTTTTATTTTCAAAAATCCGTCCTAGTCCATAAAAACCAAATTCCGGAACATCAAAATTTATTTTAGACACATGTCGTGGAGGAGTTTTCTACTCAGAAAAATGAGAGGAATTCGAATTTCGATAGCGCGGTATCGATTAATTTCCCTCCATACAAATCGCCCCATCCTAATGTATATGCATAAGTAAACATGGTAAATGGCAGAAGGCTGCATGCATGAATATAAGCATAAGCTTATAATAATTTATATGCATTTGTGTGTGTGCTTTGAGTGCTGTGTATGGCAAAAGCGCCACATTTGCCTACAAAACAAACCAATTTGTGTTTGGTAAAGCCGCTGCTGTTGCCTGAGCATTCAGCTGCTGCACTTAGAAGTGCCTTTTGCAACTAATTGCACCTCAGAGAGGGTAGCAGAGGACCTATCTCTTTCTCTTTCTTCTGGCTGCGGCGACTAGACAGGAAGTGAAATGCATAAATTAAACAAATAAGCAATGAACAAGCTGCAGCAAGTGGCAGCAAAATAAGCGAATATTTAAACGAATTTTACTTGGTATGTGTTATACACAGCTACCCTCTTTTGAGCTGTAAGCGTCAAACAATAATGCTGATAAAATTGTAATAGCTAATGGACTCAAGCAGCACTCTACTATAATTAATTTGTATCTGGATGGTATTTTCCAAAGATACGACTATGTATGTATGTACCTATAGCAGAAATCTTTAACCCATTACCGCCCACTGTTCCGAAATCAGGACAACTCATCCAGTAGCTGCGACTGGCAATAATTTCTCAGTTATGAAATATAGAATAATATAGTTTGTGGAAACAAAAACATTTGGGGGTTGTGTCAATAAATGCGGAATTTCTAGTCCTTAGAAATTGCAAATTTCGTCGGGTCAATTCTTGTGGAGTACTTATTTACATATGTATATGTTTTTGATATATAGTTGAACTAAACTAAACTAAACTAAACTAAACTAAACTAAACTAAACTAAACTAAACTAAACTAAACTAAGCTAAACTAAACTAAACTAAACTAAACTAATCTAAACTAAACTAAACTAAACTAAACTAAACTAGACTAAACTAAACTAAACTAAACTAAACTAAACTAAACTAAACTAAACTAAACTAAACTAAACTAAACTAAACTAAAATAAACTATACTAAACTAAACTTAACTAAACTAAACTAAACTAAACTAAACTAAACTAAACTAAACTAAACTAAACTAAACTAAACTATGTTGACTATATTAAATGGAGACTTAAAAAGCTTTAGGAAATTTTTGTTAATTTAATATGATACGGTGGCCTCTTCTTAATGCCGCGTAACCATTTAGACTATTTTGCCTTAGTCCAAGAAAGCGCGCCAGTCGTTTCTGTTTAATGTTGCCTGGCGCCAATTGCAAATACCAAGGGAGGCAGAGTCGCTGCCCACTTGAACTTGCCAACGCAGTGGAGGTCTGCCTTTTCTGCGGTCTTTAGCCGCTTTCGATAGAAATGCTTTGTGGGCTAGAGGAAGTTCATCTATTCTCACGACATGACCTGCCCAACGCAGCCGATGGATTTTTATTCGCTGAACAATGCCGATATCTGCTTACAGCTCATCGTTAAATCTCCGCCGATACTCACCCTCGACAACGCGCAAAGCTCTGTAAATCTTCCGAAGAAGCTTTCTCCCGCATACTCCAAGTGTCATCTCATCTGATTTTGACATCGTCTATGCTCCTTCGCCGTACATAAGGAATGCAACGATGAGCGTTTTGTAGAGCTTGATTTTTGTTCGTCGAGGGAGGACTTTATTCTTCAATTGCCTACTTAATTAGTTGAAAGTAGCACTTATTGACAAGATTGATTCTTCGTTGTATTTCAAGCAGATATCGTAAAAAACTGCGTGACCAGTTTGCAGTCACACAGACAGACAGACGCGCAGACAGGGCTTAAACGACTCAGCTCATAATTCTGATTATATCGGCGTATATGTATTTTGGTGAGTTTACCAACCCTCCTTCTGATAGCTTCATCAATCGTATTTTGATACAAAGTTATAATGCTATTTCATGTTCATGAGTGGTATAAAAAGGAATTTTCAAAAAAAAAAAAATAATAATACGAGTAATAACTACTTAATTTTTGAGCTCTCATGACCAATTTCTTTTTTTCTTTTGGAACTCAAAAATGAAGTAATTATGTATGAAAATAAAATCGGCCAGAAACTCAAAGTAAAAATAATAATAACTATTGTTTCTTTTTGGGAAATAATAACTATTATATAAATACGTATGTACATAAAAAATTGTTCAACAAAGTCGAAGGTCAGCAAAAAAAGCAAAACAAAAGCAAAAGTCTTCATTGAATTATTTCCAGTAAAGTCATTAGTGTTATGTCTGCATTCATGGTCGTAAAAACACATAATGATATTACCAGAAATATTTCAATGAGTGTTACTTTCGTGAGCAAATCGTAGTGTTTAATTACGGGCAAACCTCTGCCAATAAACTGCCGCCAAACTTACTTCATGCCCACCACACACCTAGCCACGATGGCAGCCAACATACGGTCACTACGGTCGCATTAATATGAAAACAATAAGAACTCTGCAATCATTACCGCGAACAAAAAATGTGCTGCTAATTATGATGGTTTGCTGGTGTTAAATGAGTTCGTCAACGGAAAGTATAAAGCAAAAGGGGTTCTGTTGTTATTTTTGTTGTTTTTTTTTTTGTGTTGTGTTAGGTGGGCAATGACATTCCAGGGACACGAAAAAGGAAATGAAATGTTTCGCTAATGTTTTCGCTGCTGTTGCAAACGGAAATTAAAGAAAAAATTATGTACTCCTTTATTGTATATTAGTTATTATGATAAATTATTATTTTTTTTTTGTAATTTCCCATGGCTATTTTGTGGCCTTGAAAAAATACGTAAATATATACATACATATATAAGTATAATTACAATTATATGTACATATGTATTTGGTTTATTAGAAAAATAGCTTGACAAAATTTGGAAATAGGGTTAATATTTAGCAGTGACGGCCTTAGCATAAATTGGCTGGGCAAGCCTATGTATTATCTGAATTTCTGTTTGCGGTTCCGTCATTGACTTTGATTAAATTCGTTTTGTATATTTGGTTTGTTTTTTATATTCCTTCTGTACGAAACTGAATGTAGATATTTGGATGAATCGAGAAAACGATGTACAGTGGATAATATGAAGATATGAACGTATGTACATACATTAGATAGGGTCGAAAAAAAGTTATAAAAGTCCACCCCTAAATTTGAAGCTTACGTTGAGAGGGTTAAGAAAAAAAATTTTTTTTTTTTTTACCCCGCGAAATACCGCCGAAATTGGTTTTTTATTGCAACTTTGTTATTTTAGATCCGATTTTTAAAATTGACTAGCCGGACCCGTGCGCATCTTGCGCAAAAAATAACAAAACGTACGTGGTGCCAGTCGGTATGGTTTGTGCTGTCACGCCCATTTGAAAAAACTTATTATTTATTTGGTTTGGTGGAACTTATGGAACTTTCAATGAATTACCTATATGTTTGACAAAGATATCGTATACCTATATAGCTCTGTGTATTATATTATTTGTCATGTTTTACGTGTTTTTCGAAAAACATACATATGCCTTATTTTCAACCACAACCTTCTCTGTTCCCATTAGAATCTGTGTACCAAATCTCATTAAAATATTTATATTTTTGCGCCAGTTAGATTATGCACGGCCGGCCGTTCAATCAATTTTTTTTTCATCCTGATCGTTTTGATTTATGTAAGTCCATATCTATCTCAATTATTTTATGGTCTTACGTACAACCAGTGTTCCCGCTCAAAAATTTCAAAAGGTGGCCCAAAAAACTAAAAAAAGTGGCCCCAATTTTTTTTTAGCTAAAACACATTTTTATATATTTTTGTGGTTTATTTAATGCTTAAATAAAACGGAATTTAAAATATTCTCTACCCTCTAACCCGGGAAAGGTAAGGAATTAAAAAAAAAAACTGTTATAGCATTCGTTGAGCCGTAGGAAAGTGCAAGAACCGTAGGAATTTTACCAAAAAAGAGCGAATATGAGTGCAAAGAATGTAAATTGTGGTAAAATTCCTACGTTTCTTGCACTTTCCTACGGAACAACGAACGCTATATGTGTTTGTGTGTGTCTGAGCTACTCCGTGCTTCTTCATTATCTTAACGAACAGCCCAAATTTCAAAGTATTCAAGGGTAGTGTTGGCAAACAAATTAAATAAAGAACCTTTCGAAACGGAGAGTTGCCAATGCAAAGTAAAATAGTAACAAAGAGGTTTTTTGCCCTTATATTTAAGAAAAAACTAAAAATTATTTAATAATTATAGTTTTGAAAGTAAAAAAGGACCAAAAGTGGCCCGAATTTTTAAAAAGGTTCAAATATTGCATATTTTCAAAAAGTTGGGTTCAGGTGGCCTGGCTTTAAAAAATGTTCAAATTGCCACTTTAGTGGCCCAAACGGCAACGCTGCGTACAACCGTTATTTGATCAAAATTATAAATACATACATATGTATATTATACTACGTACAGCTGAATAAGCACATCCCATTCTGAAAAACCCCCATTCACCGTAAGCATATATATAAAAAAATACGAATATTTAATGTAGCTGTAATGTATTTAACTAATTTTTTTAAGCAATTCAGTATACATATGTAAAGTTGTAAGAGTCCGCTTCTAAGTCTGAAGCTTATATTGAAAGGATTTATTGACAAATTTTTTTTTATACCGCCGAAAAGTTTTTTATTGTAACTTTTTTTATCATCCGATTTTTAAAATCATCATCGTCATTATTTTCGTATTTTGAAGCTCTATATTTTCTTCTAATGGGCCATATTAATAAAATCCAAGCAAATGCTCTTACTCAAAATTTAGAAATTTGACATTAATTTGTATGAACCAAATTTCAAAATTTGAGTAAAAGGTCAGAAATCTTAAGCAAAAGCAAATGCTTGGCTTTTATTAATATGACCCAATGTCTGAAGTCAATTAACAAAGTTATAATAAAAAAACAATAAAAAAAGTGTTTGTCCCTTGACCCTTTCACCATAAGCTTCAAATTTTGGGGCGGATTTTTAGAACTTTTTTATTTCGTATGGGGACCAACCCAGTCTAGTGTACATATATGACTTTTGTTCTTTTAGCTGTACCTACTTTTGATCAGCAGATCAACTAGGCTAAGCGATAGCAAATTTAAGTTCTTCACCATCAGAATGTAAATTAACTACAAAAGCAGCGGAAAAGTTATTATTAGAATCATTTCGGAAAAATTTAACTGAATTGATTGCTGACGCCAAACTTATAGAAAAATCGCTCAAAAATGAAATGAACGAAATTATTTAGGCCAGCCGGGCTTTTCCGATTGTATGAAGCGTCCGCCACTGATATTTAGTGGCCCCAACTGCAACGCTGCACACAACACGCTAAACAAATGTTTTGAATTCTCGGCAAAGAAAGTCTTCGCCCCAAGTTAAGTAAAAGTAAAAAACAAACTTAAATTATGAATTCAATAAGTGTAGCGCTTTTTCAGCGTTTTCGTTCAATATTTTCAATATTCAAACTTGCATATTTTTTAATCAAATTATAGCACTTCGCAACCCTTGCTTAACCCATTTGAAATAAAATTCACCCTTAGTTTCTTGCCAAAAGACAAATTAGATTTTTCAATCATGCAACATTCACCGCTTTCCTCATTTATGTGACATTTCCAGCTAAAAATAAAAAAAAAACATTTTTTTTGTGTTTTTTTTTTTTTTTTTTGTTGTACTATGAGTTGTGATTGCGCTAAACAAAAATGGTTTGATTTTCCAGCAAACAAAAGAATGTTGCAACAATTTAGTGTTTTAGTCTGTCTTTCTCTTACTCATACGCTTTTAAGTTAAATTCTCTTAAAGTAATAGTTTTTTGGAAAAAAACATAAAAAAACAAGAAATATGACCAAAAAATCTCTCAAGTTAAAAATTACGCTTCACATATACATACATATGTATATCTCGTATTTGGTTAAGATTGCTTGACATGGCACGTACTGCTGCACTGATGGCAGCTGCCATCATAAGCGCTTTCGACGACGACGATGAGTAATGCATGGGCGGGCGTTGCTGGCGAAATAAATTGATTCAAGCTATTTACAGTAAGGACACATACATACTTAGAAGAAAAATGAATAAAAAACAATAAATAAGCTCCCTTGTTGTCTTTGAAAATATTGCCAACATTTACTTAGTTGAATGAAAAGCAATTGACTGTAACAGGGCAACA
The DNA here is from genome assembly GCA_960531455.1 of Urophora cardui. Classification (NCBI taxonomy): domain Eukaryota; kingdom Metazoa; phylum Arthropoda; class Insecta; order Diptera; family Tephritidae; genus Urophora; species Urophora cardui. Next base: position 137,046,788 of record OY482672.1, read on the forward strand.
CCGTCAACGCCATCGCCATCATCATCGGAGCTAAATTGAAATCATTGGCGTAATGCACAAGACGTTGCTTAGCTAAAACAGCAAAAATTGATCGTGATCACGTCCAACACAAGAAAAAAAGGAAATAAATTGAAATAGATTGACAAAATCAGCTTTATTAAGGGCAACATACCGCCATCGCATATTTTTTCTTCTTCTTAGTTGGCGATGTGCTTTGCAACATTTTGCGACGTTTGTGGTAAAAATGTGCAGCTAATAATTCATATTTCATTGTATATTTGTTTATTGGATTTGAAGTTTTCTGAGTGTTTTCATAAGTTCTATTAAAATTCTCTCAATAGTATAGATCTCAATTAGAAACACCGAGGCAGGCCAATTTATAGCACTCTTCCTCTTCTACCACCGACTGATGTCGATTACTGCTGCTTTCTGATCTGTAACTTTTCACTCTTGCTCAGGACATGGCCAAGCCAACGCAGTCGCTGGATTTTTATTCTTTAACCTATGTCGATGTCACCTCAATAGTGATGTGCCGAGTACCACTTATCTCGAGTACTTACTCGAATACCTCAAAAGTATTCGAGTACTCGAGTAAGCAAAATTCCGTATTCGGATACTTATAATCGAGTACTGATCTCGAGTATTCGGATCCGAGTAAGGATCGTTGATTCGAATCATTCCTTTCCCACGGTTACTTCTTTATTTTATATAGAAGGGAAACTGTTATCGAAATGCAATTCCCCCCTAGCACTCAGTACTCGCTCCCTATGGGACAACACTAGTATGAAGGAATGGCAAACAACCCACATTCAGCTTAGCACTGCTGTTTCGCTTCTATATGAAGTATTCTGTGGATAAGGCCTTAATGTAGAATCTCAAATATTTTTTGAAATGGCGAATTTTAAAGGCTGCAAATATATTATTTTTTTTTTATTAACTCATAATCAGCCTTAACTTATTTTGTAATATCAAAATAGAACTATATATTTATATATTTATATTTATTTAAAGTTTGTACTATCAAAAATATGTGCAAACATATGTTCATATATACATAATAACACTGTCCAACAGTGTTTTCTCAATCAACAATCAACACGAACAAACGGTAGTAATTATGAAAGAGGATGTCTCCCAGACCAACTTTGCCGAACAGAGTACTAGTCCAGAGGGTCTGAGTTTTTTTTAGCGGGGGTCAAAGTTTTATAGTTTTAGCTGGAGGTGCAGTTGCTCTATCGAAAATATCTTATAAAAAACGGCCTCAAATGAAGTTTTTGAGCTCGGACTTCTTCTACAGAATTTAATGAGCAATTTTTTTGCGGAAGCTATTAACCCTCTAACTCCCACGCAAATCGCTGTTTTTAACCCTTGTTTGGAAACACATGTAGAGAATATCAATTAAAAATGCAGATAGAGGGTTAAAATGTTCTAGAGAATTATTCGCCATAAAATTTCACTAGGGGTCCCCTCAGACCAAATCTTTGTACAAATAACGCAAAAGACCACAGGATATAATAATCACAAATATGCAACAAATTTTATAAATATACACATTAGATGCATTTTTTTATTGTTCTTTAGATTCTCCCTCCGGCACCGGAATATGAAAATATGGTGTCGTAGAGTAAGTTAATTAAAAAAAAAATCAACTTTACAAAAATTGAGTGGGGCTACTCGAAAAACCGCGCGATTTTCAGGAATTTCAAGGCAAGTTTAGATTTATGTATGAAAAAAGTTCTGATTTTGCACAACAATAAAAAATTTATATCTACCTATACGTAAAGATAACCGCTAAAGTGAATAGCGTATTCAATTTTTAGTGCACTTCCCTGGGAAGGTAATATCGCGGCCTAAATAGAAAATTTTGTTTTTTTCTCACGAACATTCAACTTCATGCCCTATATTCTTTCTGACAGCGGACATTTTTTTATCTGAATCACACAGAATGCTGCTTAATTTAATGCGGTTTTCAAAAACTCATTCTCGTCAAAAATCTATTAATATTTGGATGAGCTCATCAAGTTTAAGTGCAGTAAAATATACCCTAAGAGAGCTGGCATGGCTTAAAATTTCTAAAAAATTTAAACAATTTTTGCTCTTGAAGGCGGTTTTATGATGGCGTACAACTCCATAAATGTAAAAAAAGGTAGAAAGGTCGAGACCGTGGATAGTGGAAAAAATGTGGACCCGGATGGCCGCAAGCTATTTTTGGGCAATATTAGCATCAAATTAAAGGCATTAACTTGGGTTTGAATATCACCTCCACTGGGGAGTGTACTAAAAAACTGAGTACTTCATTCGCTTTAGCGGTTAACTCTACGTATAGCTAGACATCAAATTTTTTCTTGTGCAAAATCATAACTTTTTTTATACATAAATCTAAACTTGCCTTGAAATTCTTAAAAATCGCGCGGTTTTTGTAGTAGCCCCATTCAGTTTTTGCAAAAGTGAACTTTTTTCAATTTACTTACTCTACAACGGTGTCGGAGGGAGGATCTAAAGAAAAAAAATGCATCTAATGTGTATATTTATAAAATTTGTTGCATATTTCATGGCGTAATTTGTGATTATTATATCCTGTGGTCTTTTGCGTTATTTGTACAAAGATTTGGTCTGAGGGGACCCCTAGTGAAATTTTATGGCGAATAATTTTCTAGAACATTTTAACCCTCTATCTGCATTTTTAATTGATATTCTCTACATGTGTTTCCAAACAAGGGTTAAAAACAGCGACTTGCGTGGAAGTTAGAGGGTTAAAGGCTTCCGCAAAAAAATTGCTCATTAAATTCTGTAGAAGAAGTCCGAGCTCAAAAACTTCATTTGAAGCCGTTTTTTATAAGATATTTTCGATAGAGCAATTGCATCTCCAGCTAAAACTATAAAACTTAGACCCCCGCTAAAAAAAAACTCAGACCCTCTGGACTAGTACTCTGTTCGGCAAAGTTGGTCTGGGAGACATCCTCTTTCATAACTGCTAGCGTTTGTTCGTGTTGAGAACATTTTTTGTAAATTTGTTGGACTGTGTAATTAACGCCACTGTGCTTTAAAATTCAGAATTTCGGCTTTGATGTCAATTGGTCAATATACATACATATGTGATATGTATTCGAGTACTCGAGTAATGTACTCGAATACTTTTCTCGAGTACTTACTCTATTCTTTTTTTAACGAATACCAAAGTACTCGAATACCAAAAATTGCCTTCTCTGCACATCACTACACCTCAACAGGGAACGACGAGTAAAAATAAAACAGCACGGATGGAAGGAAGGACTGCAAATCAATCGCTATACCTTCAACTTATTTACAGACGGATCCAAGATGAACGGAAGGGTGAGAGCTGCAGTGTTTTGTCCAGAACTTGCGATATAACAATTCTTTAGACTCCCGGACTCCCGGCAGTATATCTCAGGCTGAGGTTTGCGCTGCCTAAAAAGCGGAACTAACGCCCTCAAACTCTAGAGTAAACATTTTCATCGACAGCCAGGTGACAATTAATGCCACCACGGCAGCGATGACCATTTCTGAGTGCGTTAATTAGTGCAGCATCAAGTTGCATGAACTCTGAGCAAATAGAAGCGTTACGATCTACCGGGTACGGCGGACACAAGGAAATTGAGGGAAACGAGAGGGCGGACGTGTTAGCCAAAACCGGGGCATCACTAGCGCAAGTGAATGTGGAAAAAATTTTCCCCTCTCTAAATAACCATTAATCTCAAATAAATCAGGCATTGATACGTATAGGCGATTCTAAGTAGCAGACCATCTCATCTTGCAGGATCGCCAAAATTGTGCTTCGGTCATACAACGTAAAAACTGCAAAACTCACACTTCCTAGAGCCGACTGCAGACTCGCGGTCGGCATAACAACAGGGACTTCTTCACACCGTCTCATGCCTTTAAAATGGGACTGGAGCCGAGTCAGGCGAGCATGGAATGCAACGAACTCGATGCAGTTGGAACTCTATATAGAACATATTCTATGCCAATGTCCAGCTTTTGGCAGACTACGCCAAACTGACTCGGTTCAGCACACTTCTCTTTCTTAGAAGGCATTGCGGTTCAGAAAATACACAAAATATTAAAAGTTGCGAAGTGCTGCATTCCAGGTTTAATATAACATCTCCAATAGGCTGTTGGCAACACTATGGACTATATGTGTTCTGTGTGAGGGATCACTGTATCCCGGCCAACCCAACCTAACCTAACCTATGTCAACATTTAGGACATTTTAACCCTCCAACAACCTTCAAAATACTAATTTTTGGGGAATTTATAAAAAAAATTTCCTCTACGTGGATAGTGGTCTTTCGCTCTGTTTGGAAATTATTCCGCCCCCCGCACAGTGTTATGAACCAAAGCACAGTCATCATACATAGAGTCTATGTGAAGGCTATTCACGATGGTGGCTTTGGATGGCAAAGAATTCAACACAAAACACAAAAAAAAAGAATGGTTATAAAATCCACGGAAAAATATTGACCCTTTGATTCTATACGCTTGACAGTTTTTCCACATGACTGACAAAAGAAAAAACAAAAAAAAAACAAGTAAGGAAGCCTAAGTTCGAGTGGAATCGAACATTAGATACTCAGCCATATGCTTTCATTGTTTGTTTGCGTTTGATGGAAACACGGCGTATTTTATATAAAGCGAGTGCGGCATAAAGTGGGCGTAGCCACGCCCATTTTCAACATTTTTATCATTGATCCAACTAAGCATATGAATATTATTCTTTGTGCAAAATTTCCTCCCTTTATGAGTTACAAAGGTGTCACGTTACAAATTCCCGAAGGGTGTTCCAGAAATATCTTTGTTAAAAAGTGGGCGTGGTCATTAACCGATTTCAATAACTTTTTGCGTGTCTATTAACACAAGTTATAAAAGTATATAAACCAAGTTTCGTCATAATATCTCAGTTATTTGTCGAGTTATGGGCTCCGAAATCTCGTATATTCCTTTGTCTAGAAAGAGGCGGTGCCACGCCCATTTTCCAAACTTTTTCTATTTTTTGTTTCCGGTCTATTGTGGAACTTATGCCACCAAATTTCAATGAATTATCTTTATATTTGACAAAGATATCACTTAAAAGTTTTTATTAGGCCCCTTTATAGTTCACATATATAAAAGTGGGCGTGGCCGTCAACCGATTTTGACAATTTTCCGTCAAAACATTTGTCTAAGTAAGTAAATCACTCATACCAAATTTCATCGATATATCTTCAACGGTTTCTGAGTTATCACATATAAAACTTTCAATGTTTGACCCTTAATAAGTGGGCGTGGCACCGCCCATTTTCCAAAATTTTGTCAAATTTCTTCATAAAGGCCTGAGCTCAATACGTGGGTGAAATTTCATCGCTCCAGCTGTATTAGTCGCTGAGATACCATATTTCCGATTTTTTCTATATAGGAAAAGTGGGCGTGATCATGGTCCGATTTCGCCCATTTTCAATACCAACCGTCCCAGTCTCGATACCAACTTACATTCCAAATTTCATCAAAATATCTCAATTTTTGCCCGAGTTATCGTGCGTACGGACGGACGGACATGGCTCAATCGATTTATCTTTTCACCCTGATCATTTTGATATATATAAGTCTATATCTATCTCGATTATTTCATTCTGTTACAATTCACCGTTAGGAAATCAAAACTATAATACTCTGTGTACTAGTACAGCTGAGTATAAAAAAAAACAATAGAACGTAAAATAGGAAATGACATAGGAAGAATAGAAAATGATGACCATGACGATGGACGATGAATGACGATGATGACACGAAATAGCAAACAGTTCTTGCTGCACATATGTACATCATTCTTTCACATCTAACACACATCGTCAACTGCTTGCAACCACAACAACAACAATAATAATGACTAGCAGTTGGCTGCCGTGATTGTTATTTGGTTATCGAGCAAAAGCTGATAGCTAAATTCACCGCGGCTGCCCGCCCGCATGCATCAACGTCAAACAACTTGTACTGCTGGCATTATTAGCTGGCACTCGATTGGTGGCGAGCAATAGAAGGCGGCAGGCATTGCAGAAAATTAAATTAAAAATTTTCTGGTTTCATAACGGGCTTAGAACTGGTTCCAAAGGGATATAGAGCGGGACAGGTGGTGCAAATATTTTTTTTACCAAAAGCTTGCGGTGTAATTTATAAATTTTCGAATGCAGCTACTCGGATCGTAGTTCTGTTAGCAGCACGTATCGTGTTCCTTAAGTTTTACTAATTCAAAATGGTAAATTTTACGCAATTTCGTTAACTTGCGAAATTTCCCAAAAAGGGAAATTTTTCTAAAATCAGCTAAAATTATTTGCCTAAACATTTAAGGGAGTCATAGTGACGAAGCTGGAAAAAAATACCTGAAATTAAAATTTCCCAAAAAGGGAATTTCTAAAAAATCAAATACATAGGATGGTTTCTCTTAAACTTAAATGAGTCAGAATGGTAAATTTTGCACAATTACTCAAATTAAAAAAAATCCCAAAAAGGGAAATTTTTTTAAAATCAAAAAAATCTCAACTTAAATTTTCCCAGCAAAGGGATTTTTTTCGAATCGGATAAAATTGTTTCTCTTAAACTTTACTAAGTGCAATTTGCAAATTTGTCGCAATTTCACTAATTTAAGAAATTTCCCAAAAAGGGAAATTTTTCTAAAATCAACTGAAATTGTTTGCCTAAATATTTAAACGAGTCATAGTGGCGAAACTGGAAAAAATAAGTCAAATTGAAATTTCCCAAAAAGGTTTCTTTTAAACCATATAAGATGGTTTCTCTTCAAGTTAGCTCAGTCGAAATGATAAACTTCACACAATTACATTAATTTAAAAAATTTCCCAAAAATGGAAATTTCTGTAAAATCAAAAAGAAAATCTCAACTTAAATTTTCCCAGAAAAGGGATTTTTTTTTTGAATTGGATAAAATTGTTTCTCTTAAACTTTACTGAGTCAAAATCGTATATTTTACGTAATTTCACCAATTTACATAATTTCCCAAAGGGGTGAATTATTCTAAAATCAGCTAAAATTGTTTGCCCAAACATTTAAGCGTGTCATAGTGGCGAAACTGAAAAAAATACCTCAAAATAAAATTCCCAAAAAGGGATTTTTCAACAGTCAAATAAGATCGTTTCTCTTAAATTTAAATGGGTCAAAATTGTAAATTTCAAATACATAATTATACTAATTTACAAAATCTCCCAAAAAGCGAAATTTTTATAAAATAAAAAATCCTCAAATTAAAATTTCCCAAAAAGGAATTTTTTTGAATCGGAAAAAATTTTTTCTCTTAAACTTTACTGAGTCGAAATGGTAAATTTCACATAACTATACTAATTGCCAAAATTTCCCAAGAAGGGAATTTTTTCTAAAAAAAGCTTCAAATTAACATTTTACAAAAAGGAAATTAAAAAAAAATCAGATAAAATCGCAATTATAATAATATGCTAAATTTCCAAAAAAAGGGAAAATTTTCTAAAAAAAAAAACCTCAAATTAAAATTTCCAAAATTGGAATTTTTTTTAAAATCAGATAAAATTGTTTCTCTAAAACTTTATTCCGTATCCCAAAATGTTATATTTCACATAATTATGTTAATTTCCAAAATTTCCCAAAAGGGAAATTTTCTTAAAAACATACTAAAATGGTTTGCTGTAAATTTCAGTTTGTCATAATGCTAGTTTAACATAATTTTACTAATTACCAAAATTTCCCAAAAAGGGAAATTTTTAATAAAATTGAATAAAAGTACAAAAAATGATTTTAAGGTTAAAATTATTTACGTACTATTAATTTTTAAATTACCACAAAACTACTTAAATTAGAAATAGTGCAGACGGGTGTTAAAGTGCTGCAGATGATGGCAATTTCCGCTCAGTAGGACTTCAGCGTGTTAAGAAAGACGTTTGAAAGCATTGCTGGCGAACAAACTATGTCTCTTTATGAGCTCGTGCTGCACTAACTTTGAACTAGCGCGATTTGCTGAAGGTAATTGAAACAAGTTTTTCAAAAAAAAAAAAAAAAAAAAAGTATCAACATGTATTACTTTTCAAATATGTAACTATGCATTATAACAAACTAATTCGTTAACGCAGCTTAATTAGCGATTAGAAAATCACAGCAAAAATTGGCGAGCACCCAAATTTGAATTTTACCTAAACACATTTTGAAAATGAACAATAAAAAAATTAAAAAAATAAAATTAAAAACAAGTAAGGAAGCCTAAGTTCGAGTGCAATCGAACATTAGATACTCAGCTGTATGCTTTCATTGTTTGTTTGCGTTTGTTCGATATAGGGTGTATTTTATATGAAACGAGTGCTGCATAAACAGGGCGCAGCCACGCCCATTTTCAAAATTTATATCAATCATCCAAATAAGCATACAAATATTATTGTTAGTGCAAAATTTCATCCCTCTATGACTTTTAGTTACAAAGACTTCACGTTACAAATTCCAAAAGGGTGTTCCAGAAATATCTTTGTTAAAAAGTAGGCGTGGTCATAAACCGATTTCAATACATTTTTGCGTGTCTATTAACACATGTTATAAAAGTGTATAAACCAAGTTTCGTCATAATATCTCAATTATTTGTCGAGTTAAAGGCTAAGAAATCTCATATATCCCTTTGTCTAAAAAGAGGCGGTGCCACGCCCATTTTCCAAACTTTTTTATTTTTTGTTTCCGGTCTATTGTAAAACTCATGTCACAAAATTTCAATGAATTATCTTTATATTTCACATAGATATCGCTTAAAATGGTTTTATTAGGTCACTTTATAATACACATATATAAAAGTGGGCGCGGTCGTCAACCGATTTTGGTAATTTTTCGTCCACACATTTGGCTAAGTAAATATATCACGCGTACCAGATTTCATCGATATATCTTTAACGGTTTCTGAGTTATGGCTTATTAAACTTTCAATATTCGCTCCTTAATAAGTGGGCGTGGCACCGCCCATTTTCCAAAATTTTTGTAGTTTTTGTTTTATGTCCATAGTTGGACTCCTGCCACAAAATCTCAGTGATTGATCTTTATATTTGACAGAGATATCGCTTAAAATGTTTTTATTAGGCCCCCTTATATTTCCTATATATAAAAGTGGGCGTGGCCGTCAACCGATTTTGATAATTTTTCGCCAAAACATTTGACTAAGTAATTATATTACGCGTACCGAATTTCATCGATATATCTTCAACGGTTTCTGAGTTATGACTCATAAAACTTTCAATGTCTGCCCCTTAATAAGTGGGCGTGGCACCGCCCATATTCCAAAATTTTTGTGTTTTTTGTTTTATGTCCATAGTTGGACTCATGCGACAAAATTTCAATGATAGATCTTTATATTTGACAGAGATATCGCTTAAAATGGTTTTATTAGGTCACTTTATAATACACATATATAAAAGTGGGCGTGGCCGTAAACCGATTTTGATAATTTTTCGTCAAAACATTTGTCTATGTAAGCAAATTACGCGTACCAAATTTCATCGATATATCTTCAACGGTTTCTGAGTTATGACATATAAAACTTTCAATGTTTGACCCTTAATAAGTGGGCGTGGCACCGCCCATTTTCCAAAACTTCATCAAATTTCTTCATAAGGGCCCGAGCTCAATACGTGGGTAAAATTTTAAAACTAGCTATATTAGTGGCTGAGATACCAAATTTCCGATTTTTTCTATATAGGAAAAGTGGGCGTGGTCATGGTCCGATTTCGCCCATTTTCAATACCAACCGTCCCAGTCTCGATACCAACTTGCGTTCCAAATTTCATCAAAATATCTCAATTTTTGCGCGAGTTAGAGTGTTTACAGACGGACGGACGGACGGACGGACGGACAGACGGACGGACGGACGGACGGACGGACGGACGGACGGACGGACGGACATGGCTCAATCGATTTCTCTTTTCACCCTGATCATTTTGATATATATAAGTCTATATCTATCTCGATTATTTCATTCTGTTACAATCCACCGTTATGTGATTAAAACTATAATACTCTGTGTACTAGTACAGCTGAGTATAAAAATGCACATGCCTAAAAGTCTAAAAACAAACAACCAACAACAACTGCAAGTGAACAATAGAGCTGAACAGGCGATTTAAAAAGCACACATGCCTAATGGGCATTGCAAACTTACACACATACGTAATTGTATAGGCATTTATACCCTACTTTTGTTGTAAAAGCATACATATTTACATATGCGCTGTAAATGAACATTTAGTCAGTGAAAACTTTTCATTTTAATGGTCTCTGGTTTTGTTGCAAAAGTAGCACAAACAAAGTGGAAATATTGCCTGCCGTGTGAGCGAGTGAGCAAATGAAAACACCATAACAATTGAATAATTACAAACAAAACACAAAAACTAGTAAAATTAAACAACAACAAAACTATGTTGCTTCTGCTTAGTATATATGTATGTATGTATGTATGTGTTGTTAAATTGTTTGATTGAATTACAGTTGGAAAACAAGTAAGGAAGCCTAAGTTCGAGTGGAATCGAACATTAGATACTCAGCTGTATGCTTTCATTGTTTGTTTGCGTTTGATGGAAACACGGTGCACTTAATATAAAGCGAGTGCTGCATAAAGTGGGCGTAGTCACGCCCATTTTCTAAATTTTTATCAGTCATCCAACTAAGCATATCAATATTATACTTTGTGCAAAATTTCATTCCTTTATGACTTCTAGTTACAAAGATGTCATGTTACAAATTCCCAAAGGGTGTTCCAGAAATATCTTTCTTAAAAAGTAGGCGTGGTCATAAACCGATTTCAATAAATTTTTGCGTGTCTATTAACACAAGTTATAAAAGTGTATAAAAGTGGGCTCAGAAATCTCGTATATTCCTGTTTATAAAAAGAGGCGGTGCCACGCCCATTTTCCAAAATTTTTGTGTTTTTCGTTTTATATCCGCAGTTGGACTCCTGCTATAAAATTTCAATGATATATCTTTATATTTGACAGAGATATCGCTTAAAATGCTTTTATTAGGTCACTTTATAAGACCCATATATAAAAGTGGGCGTGGCCCTAAACCGATTTCGGAAATTTTTCGTCCAAATATTTGACTAAGTAAGTATATCACGCGTACCAAATTTCATCGATATATCTTCAACGGTTTCTGATTTATGACTCATAAAACTTTCAATGTTTGCCCCTTAATAAGTGGGCGTGGCACCGCCCATTTTCCAAAATTTTTGTGTTTTTCGTTTTATGTCCGCAGTTGGACTTACGCGACAAAATTTCAATGATAGATCTTTATATTTGACAGAGATATCGCTTAAAATGTTTTTATTAGGTCACTTTGTAATATACATATATAAAAGTGGGCGTGGCCGTCAACCGATTTTAACTATTTTCCGTCCAAAAGTATGCCTAAGTAAGTAAATCACGCGTACCAAATTTTGTCGATATATCTTCAATGGTTTCTGAGTTATGACATATAAAACTTTCAAGGTTTGACCCTTAATAAGTGGGCGTGGCACCGCCCATTTTCCAAAATTTCATCAAATTTCTTCCTAGGGGCCTGAGCTCAACACGTGGGTAAAATTTCATCGCTCCAGCTATATTAGTGACTGAGATACCAAATTTCCGATTATTTCTATATAGGAAAAGTGGGCGTGGTCATGGTCCGATTTCGCCCATTTTCAATACCAACCGTCCCAGTCTCGATACCAACTTGCATTTCAAATTTCATCAAAATATCTCAATTTTTGCGCGAGTTAGAGTGTTTACAGACGGACGGACAGACGGACAGACGGACGGACGGACAGACGGACGGACGGACAGACGGACGGACGGACGGACGGACATGGCTAAATCGATTTCTCTTTTCACCCTGATCATTTTGATGTATATAAGTCTATATCTATCTCGATTATTTCACTCTGTTACAATCCACCGTTATGTGATTAAAACTATAATACTCTGTGTACTAGTACAGCTGAGTATAAAAATTAAAAGTAAAATAAAAGTAAAAGTAAGCCAAAGGCAATTTTTAAATCAAGCATTGCTAGTGAAATGCCAACAAATTGAGTTTTAACTAAATAAGCAAAAAAAAAAAAATAACTAGATTTTGGATTTAAATTGATTTTAATGAAATTCCAATTATTTTGCAATGTAATATTTGATATTTGATTTACACGTAAATTCGATATAATTAATAGCTGAAAAAATTAATTGCTATCGGCTTGGATTTCTACTTGCATTTCTGCTTTCTGATAAATGTAATATACGCCATATAATTTTCTATGTGGAACATTTTAACCCACTAGCGACCTTCAAAACGGCATTTTTTTCGCACTCGCCGAAAAAGCTGCTGGAGTCCTCTGTGAGAGAACTAGTGGGTTAAAATGTTTTACAAGCTTAGCTACACCGAGAGAAAAGATACTGGTAGATCAACGGGATTACGGGTTAAAATAATAGATTCCACAGTCAAATCACATCCAAAGGATATATCTGTTAAATTGACAGACGTTCTTTTGCTTTAACAGTTTTATTGTTGAACTAACTACTCTGAAAACAAAAAACGCTGTGAATCCAAACAGTTTTGTTGTTAAATCAACAACTTTCCGCGGCTGAAATTTCGTCACTTAAAAATAAATCCCTTTGTGTTTTTATATGACCGTTTATTTCTAACAATTACTTTATAATGTGTATTTTGAGATCTTTTTTAAATCTTTTGTTTGCATTTTCCTCTTCATCCTCCCTACGGTAGGTTTAAAAGTACATATATGTACTTATGTAGCTTCATCTTCGCTTGTTTTCCATTTCGGCACCTTCTTCGCTTTCACTGCTTTCTATATTGTGTTCTCTGTTTTATATTCTCCTCCGATTTCAAACCATTACCTCAACCTGAAATTAAATCCAACGGCATCATATGTTTGTATAGTGCGACATTCAACATTCAACATTATTTTGAATGTTGAACTTTAGTTATGCTTTTTATACTTACCTTTGTTCGAAAAAGCATCCGTGAATTACAACTCACTCACGCAAGCAAAGCAACAAGTATCAACAAAGAAAGCTGGCAAAATAAACACTTTTTCTTTTGATAGTCAACATTAACCCTTTCAGTACAAAAAATCAACCGGTGAAGCGAAAAATCTGAAAACTCGTTTTCTAACAAACATACGGGTAATAAACAAACAAACGACTGTTCGAGCATTTGAACAACATTTTTTCGGGCTACTCGAAAATGTTCAAAAAAAATCTGGAGCTCTATTTTGTATTGATTGACGTTTTTCGCTTGTGTAAATTTTGGGATATGTTTCGAATAATAATATACCTACTGCAGCGAATACAACTCTAACGAGTCTTAAAGCCCGTCTCCACATAACCTGTTTCACCAAAGAAACATGTAGCAAAACATCTCGCTAAATAACCCGTCTCCACGTGGCTGATCGTGATTCAGTTTAACATTTCTCTTTCTTGCTCTTCTTAAATGTTTGTATGTTTGCTTATTTTTGCGTCTTTGTTTTGGTCTGTGTGAGATTTCGATAGATTTTCGATACAAAATTAGAGAAGACATCGATATCATCGAGGTTGGCAAGATGATTCAGAATGAAACAGTGTTTCAATCTTCACTCGCTCTCAGAAATTTTGTATGGAAATTGGCGAGATTCGGCACTGGTTTCCGTGTCGAAACAAGATTGAGAGAGAAAATGGAGAAAAAAAGAGCGAAACACGTTATGTGGAGACATGGTATTAGGCCAAGGTTATTTTCCATTTCCAGGCGTGCTCCTTAATTTTTTTTCAACCGATTGCGTGGACCAACAGTTTTAAGCCGGCTCCGAACAGGTAATATACATATGTATTTCGTGTGACGAGATTTTTCATGCCAAAAATAAACTCGGAAGGTATGACGCCCATTGCCGGTTTCTATTCTTGAAAAATTAATTATATTAATTTTGTATTGGTCCGCGCTTGGTTCAAATACGGGACCTCGGCATGGCAGCCGGAAACTCTACTCACTATATCATTCTTTCGAATTATCTGTGCGTAATTTCAATAGCGGTGTTGCGGTTCGCTTCCATTTTCTATAGCCCAATCTAGGCTGAAATAAAAGTTGTTCCTTCTTCTCTTTGTCACACCAGTTAGCTTTGTCTCCGTTGCTGATTCCGGTGAAGTTCGAAGCTAAATTGACAACTTTGTTGTCGAACCATTTGGAAAATATTACCTTTCTATTCGAAATGTAATATTCAGCAGAAGAACCACGTCCCCATTTAGCCATTGTTCTATGATCCGGAAGTGGCGGTTGGCTAAAACGCACTGTTCCAGCAGCTTTTATTCCCCTGTCGTACCTAAATTTCGAACAGGGCGAAATAATGGAAGTAAATATCGAAGAAAAATACATGCCATTTTTGCCCTCAATAATCATGTGCTTATTGGGCTGTAACATAGTGGCTAATTCGATTCCAATGGATTTCGGAAGTAGTTCATCTAATGGGGTTAAAGACTCTTCGTAAACTGTAAAATCCGAAGGGCTTTCCGTTTTTAACACAGAAGAGGCCTTCATATGTACCTCATGGACTTGGATTCTCTAGATATATTGCTTTATGGTAAACTCTCCCTTGAAGGGGTTACCTGTCCAGCAACACAAAGATTTTCCTCAAAAGAGAATGGTAAACCCCAACGCTTATCGAAAAACATGCGAATTTGATGGATCCTTGTGAAGCTTGGCATAAAATCCCCACCAAAGTACTTCATAAAGTACCGTATTTTCATTTTGAATAGAAGTGGAGTCATTTTGAAAAAGTGGTATATGTTTTCTATTTTCTCAATCAAGCTTCAAGAATCTCTTCCTCTGTCGAAGCATACCTAGAAGTCATATCCTCAATAAAAAGCAGACATATAATAAAGCTGGTACAAAATAACCAGTAATAAAAGTTGGGCGCATTTTAACAGTCTCTGGGTACTGTTGTCCAATATAATGGACGTGGATATTTTGAGACCCCCTCAAGAAACTCTTCATAATTTTTATTTCTTATTTACACAAAACATATTCTTAAACTTGTAGTAATACTGATGATTTTTTTCTAAGTTAAGTTCCAGCAATAAATAATTGTTTTTAATCGTTTTTTACACGACTATCTTTCAGAATTTAAACATTATTAAAATTTAGGCAAAAACGCGTTTAATTATTTTCGGAAAATCTAAATAAAAAAACGATCTACAGAAGAATAATATAATTGTTGGAAAGCAACCATTTTTTAATCAGTAAAAGCTTTGGTATGTGAGAAAATAAAGTTCTAAGTACACATAAACAGCGTCCAATATATTGGACATTTTTACTGAAAGGGTTAATGATTTGTTGAATCAACAAATAAATAGAAAGTCTACAGCAATAGATATTAGGGTTAAGTTAAGGGTGACTCAGTTATATCAACAAAAATTTCTGTTAATAATTGAAACATCAGTTCTGTTGAAATAACAAATAGGTTTTAATAGATATATATATACATATATATTTGTTTTAAAATGTATAAGCTTTAATAAATAAATAAATAAATATTTGTTAAAGTAAAAGATTTTTTTCGTTTATATAACTCTAAATGTGTACTTAAACGTATTTCTGTTAATTTAACGAATTTAGGGACTAACAGAAGAAAACTGTTCATACTACTGTGATTTTTTTTCTGAATGTAGGGTTTGGTTTTACTTTATGTACTCAATGAACATATTTCCCTCCAATATGTATTATAACCATTTTTTCATTTCATTCCAAAACCAAATCGGTATAGGTATTCCTGTTTGGTTCCCGCAGAAGTTGCAGGGCACCATCGGGCTTAATCACTGCCGGGATCGACACTTTAGTCTTTGGAATCGTGCGAATCAGCGCACGGGCTCTCCAACTGCTCTTGCTCCTCCGCCGAGCTCAGTGATGCCGCTTCAATATTGTATTCTACGCTATCCAGGTCGGAGTCATCAGTAACATTATGTTCCCTGGCTCGTGATTCCCCATCCATCGTCCCCTTCCTCATCTGCTCCTCCCTAAAATCATTCAATTTAAGTATTTGTGGTCGTCCATGCCGAAGCTATAATAAAGCTGGGACACGGGGCACTGATTCCTTATCTTGGCGGTTCCATTCTCGCCATAGTGCGAGATCTGGAGTCCCATCACCAGTCGGCAACCTCTTGGAGGTTTTAATCTTGGGACTTGCACCAACTGGAAATAAATTAATAGATAATACATATATAAAAATTATTGCTGATTTCCTCCATTAAATTCTTTCAAATTAATGTGGCAGCTATTTCGAAGAAAAAGATCAAAGATCGCGTATAGCGCAACTCATATGAAGTTGCCATATCATTGAGTAAGCGCAGGTAATATTACTCATACGCCCCGGTGCTCCACACACGTGCGCTTTTCAGTTAAAGCGGAACGCTGTAGAAGAGCTGCTTGTGTACTGACTTAAACAGTGTCGTCCCTGGCATGCCTAAATGTAAAAGAAATTTATGAATTTGTTTTCTAAGTAGTATTTAATATTTCAAATACATTTCCAAATTTAATTAATATTAATGTCTCACTTTTCTATTGAATACTTAACTATGTACATTAGATGCGTTTTTTTAGACATTCCCTCCGGCACCGGAATATGAAAATAGAGTGTTTTGGAGCAAGTATACTGAAAAAAAAGTTGACTTTTCCAAAAACGTACATATATAACATTTAAAATTCAACATACATATGTAATTGGAATTTTTAAACAGGCGTTGATTAAAATTAAATCAAATAAATTATACATACATATATCACAACTATGTATGTATGTTCACTGCAAATTCGTGTGTGATTTAATGTACACACAGCAAAAAATGTACAACTGTTGAAACAAAAATAAATACTATGAAAAAATGTTAAAATATCCACTATTTAATAAATTCATCAAAGCAATGCAGTGGTTAAATAAAATCGCATTTGAAAAAAAAAATTAAAAAAGGAAATATATGTACATAAATAAAACATTAAAACAAAAAACGCCAAACGAAATGGCCAAAAGTGGCGTGTAAAAAAGCGTGTGCAAAAAACAGCCGCTGCCAGCCGGATGTAATACGAAACGTGCCTGTCTGCGGCAGCTAAATTATTTATACAAATGCCATGGGATCAAAAAAATTGAAGCCAGTGATTTGCAAAAAATAATAAAAAAGAAGAAAAAAAAAAAAAAAAAGAAAATGACGAATCTCAAAAAGATAAATAACTAAAATTTTGTTAAATAAATAGCAACAATTAAACAACGGATGCAGCGGCAGCGGCAGCGGCTGCTGAGCCAACAGCAAAGCCGCGACACACCAGCAACGTTAGAGCAACTCAATTGCTAAGCAAACAAACAAAAAGTAAAACAAACATCCAACAGATTTATGACCTGGATTTGTTGAGCTTTATTTCATTTAAATTTTTTTTGTTTTTGTTTTTGCTTTTCTGCTTTCTTCATCTAGTTACACATAATTTCCGCAACAAAATCAAATGATTTGCCAAATATTATTTTCGTAAAAAAATGATGATGAGAATATTAGAAAATATGTATATCATGATGAAAATGTACATACTGTATAAGTAAAATAAATAAATGAAAGGCACTTATTTATTTATTTATTTTTTGAGTGGTTTAAAGCACAATGAGCTCGAGTTTTTTTTCTTGGCGGTGACAGCTGAATTTTGAAGGTGATGAAGTGCTTGAGCCATCAGCCATCAGAAAACTGTGAATTGAGTAGCGATGATGGGTTGTTGATTGATGAAAATAACAAAACAAAAAAGAAAAAACCCTACTGGGGTCACCTCCGTATTCCTGCCATGAAAAATGCTGCTCTTAAGAAATTTATTCGCCGTTCGGAGAAGGCATAAAACAGTACTAGCTTTACCCAATTAGTAGGCAAAAGCAAAAAATGAAGACACACACCTCGTATTGAGACAGAAGCTCCGACTAAAAATCCAAATCCAATGCACCTACCATTCAAACTCGGAGTGGCAGCTCTCTTATTGGTCTTTCAATTACGGTCTTTAGACGGAACAGATATTTGCTAGTTTACTATAGTTGATGCTGTTTTAACAAGCAAAATGCAAAAGAATTTATTGAGGTTGTAGACGCATGAAAGCGAGAGAGAGAAGGATGCAAAATAAAGCTACACTCGGGGAAAAAATTATAAAAACATATGAAAACGTGCTTAAAATGGGCAAACACGTATTTAAATGTGATGTAAATACCAACATATTCATTTTAAAAATGTTCATTGTAAACGGTGCAGTGTTCTCTATATCAATTTCTCTTCCGGATTCGAAATTGTATCCAACGGCATTCTCTTCATCTTCTCGCAATCCGAGTCCCAACTTCAAAATATAGCCTCCGCTTGTTCTCCTCTTCTTTTCTATTTCGCCTTAACTGTTTGCTATCTGTAATCCTTATTCCCCTTATTCTCCTTTTTCTTCTTTATTTTATATTCTCCTCCGGATTCGAACCATGACATCAACCTGAAATTCAATCCAACACCATCACATAGTGGAACATTAAACATTATATTGAATTGTAGTAACCTATTTATACTTCCCTTTTCCCAACAAAGAATCAATGAATTATATGAATCATTGGAAAAATAAAATTAAAAAAAAATCAATTCTCATTATTGTTTTTGTTGGATTTCTCACAAAAAAATATTTTCTCACAAAAAAATTTTGAACAAAGAGCGAGTTTTTGAATCAGCATTCATTTCCATTTTTAATTTAGGTATGTTTCTTTTTAAATCGAAAAAGCATTTTTACTTTAAAAATTTCATTCTTAATTAAAAAATTTCATTTTTAATTTAAAAATTTTTGTTGTTAAAATAAAAATGATTTGGTTTAAAACGCGAATTATGAAAACAAAAATTTTATTTTTGATTTTAAAATGCTGTTTTTCCCTGAGTGTACAGTTGGTGTTTTCAAATAATTTTTTTTTACTCTGCAAATGTCTGATTTGGAAATGCATCTCTTTTCTAAATTACCTATGTATGTCATACATAAGTATTTTAATAAAACATTGGGCATCGTCATTTGATTAATCCGGGATTACTCCCTTGCGAAGACTGGATTATTCCCCATTACTCCCTATACTTCTGTGTAAGCATACAATTTTCTATACCACCTCTTAACATTATTTCATTATTATGTTCTAGGAAAGGTAGTAATAGATAAAACTTCCTTTATCCTCAAAAAAAAAAAAAAAAAAAAAAAAGTGAGAGTTTTTACTAACCGAGGAAGCTCTTCTTATTTCTTCTTAAATGGCGCGTAACCGTCTATACGATTTTGGTCGAGTCCTGTAAGGTGCGCCAGCCATTTGTGTTTCATGCTGCATGGCGCCAATCGGAAACATAAAGGTTGGCCGAGTCGTATAGGTCATCAATAAATCTCCTTCTAGACACGCAGTCATTAACAAGTAAAATTTCATAAATCTCCCGAAGAACTTTTCTCCCGAATACTCCAGGTGCCATCTCATCTGATTTTGCCATCGTTCATGCTTCAGCGCTGTACATAAGGAGTGGAATGATGAGCGTCTTGTAGTTAGAGCGTTATTTTTGGTCGGCGATAGAATACTTTACTTTTTAATTGCCTACTTAGTCCAAAGTGTTTACTTAGTTCAAGCTGTTGGAAAACTTAATTACCACAATTCATTTTACTCATAAAAATGTACATGCTACACAAGCTTCTTACGTACATACATATATCGGCTGTTTAATTTTCGTAAGAAAACCGTCCTATAACAGCTATTAAATAGAGTTAAATTTCTTTTTAGCATATTTCCCCTGCTGTGTGCCAAAGGTGGGAATAGTAGCAGACTAATTCTGCCTTAAATATACTATTTTGTATCTAAATATATTTATCTGCGCATAAAAGCATAAAAGTAGTACGTAAATAGTTATAACAATTAATGAAGCCTAAATTCAAGTGGAATCGAACATTAGATACTCAGTTGGATGCTTTCATAGTTTGTTTCCGTTTGTTCGATTAGGGTGTATTTTATATGAAACGAGTGCCGCATAAAGTGGGCGCAGCCATGCCCATTTTCAAAATTTTTATCAGTCATCTAACTATGCATATGAATATTATTGTTTGTGCAAAATTGCATCCCTATGACTTTTAGTTACAAATTACAGATTCCCAAAGGGTGTTCCAGAAATATCTTTTTTAAAAAGTAGGCGTGGTCATAAACCGATTTCGCTAAAATTTGGAAAATGTATTATCACAAGTTATGAAAGTGTATAAAGCAAGTTTCGTCATAATATATCGATTATTTGTCGAGTTATAGGCTCCGAAATCTCGTATATTCCTGCTTCTAAAAGGAGGCGGTGCCGCGCCCATTTTCCAAAATTTTTGTGTTTTTTGTTTCATGTCCATAGTTGGACTCCTGCCATAAAATTTCAATGGTATATCTTTATATTTGACAGAGATATAGCATAAAATTTTTTTATTGGGCCACTTTATAATACCCATATATAAAAGTGGGCGTGGTCGTCAACCGATTTTGACCATTTTCCGTCCAAACACTTTTCTGAGTAAGTAAATTACGCATACCAAATTCCATCGATACATCTGCTACGGTTTCTGAGTTATGACCTGTAAAACTTTCAATGTTTGCCCCTTAATAAGTGGGCGTGGCACCGTCCATTTTGCAAAATTGCACCATAATAATATAATAATAATAATACAATGGCGCTGTTATAACTCTGACGAGTTTTATGGCCGAGCTTCCCTTCCAATTCGAGGTGTGCTCCCCAATAATTGGATTTTTACTAATTAGAAAAATTGTTTTTGGTATTTTGCTCGGACCGTGGTTTTTACCCGAGACCTCTGGCATAGCAGGCGAGCACTCTGCCCACTGCATCACAGCGGCCACAAATTGCACCATATTTCTTCATAAGGGCTTGAGCCCAATACGTGGGTGAAATTCTATCACTCTAGCTCTATTAGTGACTGAGATACCATATTTCCGATTTTTGCTATATAGGGGAAGTGGGCGTGGTCATCGTGCGATTTCGCCCATTTCCAATACCAACCGTCCCAGTCTCGATACCAAATTGCATTCCAAATTTCATCAAAATACTTCAATTTTGCGCGAGTTATCGTGCGCACAGACGGACAGACGGCCAGACGGACGGACGGACATGGCTCAATCGATTTCTCTTTTCACCTTGATCTATTTGATATATAAAAGTCTATATCTAGCTCGATTATTTCATTCTGTTACAATCCACCGTTATGAAATCAAAATTATAATACTCTGTGTACTAGTACAGCTGAGTATAAAAATATCTAGTAACATTAAAGCTAAGGAAAACTACAAAATAACCTCTTATTTACGCTATAAATCACGCCCTTATTAGTTTGTATCACAGAGCAGAGAAGCACAAAGCAAATAAAGAAAACAAACACGAAGTTAGCATCCTTGCTGCTTTATTTTTTATGCGACACACATGTTCAGCATTAATAAAATGTTATTTTCTTCATGCGACATCAATAAAGCAAATCAAATCAATATTATTTTTACACTCAATTGCACACACATTTTTCTTGTTTCTGCTTCTTCTTTATTAGATTAATCTAGTGCATGAGCAGAATTAAATTTAGTTGTTGTAGTAGGAACTAATACATGCTTGGAAATGTATGATGATATTAATGATACTAAGAAGACATGAAAGTGTTTGTTTGTGTTGTTGATAAGGCTTTTCATTAGAGTAATTATTTAACTTGAAGTTGATATTGATTTAAAAAGAACTAAATTCAAGTAGTACAACTTTTGATTCTCGCAACTGTTAAACTTTAATTAAATACGGAACACAAACATAACCACTCCTCGAAAATGAGGACATGCCTTGAAGGCTTAATGGCACGAGATCCTTAGACACACACCAAGTTGAGAGTACCAGGTAAACTCTAAATCCAAACACATGTCCGGATTTCTATAAAGAATTTTTTCGAGAAAGTGTTGAAGTATGTAGTGCTGCAGGGCGAGCGAAAATATTGCCTTAGCGCAGTCGAAAGTTTCGTAAGTTAGTTTTAATGAAGGAAATATGCTTTACTAGCCATTGTTGTCACTGTTTATATAAAATCGTTTTAAGCATATTTTTAGCTGCGAAATTCCTTCTTAAACACATCATGTTTTCCTTTTGAGCTCATTTAATCTTAACGTCAAATTGGTTGATATTTGCAATGTGTCATAAATGAAGTTATTTAAACATGAAATTATTTACATTATAGAAAGGAAAAACTAAATAAAGAAATGAAAGCAAATTTATTAGCATACACTTTTTGAAAAAGTATTATGCAAACTCAAAGCGAATTCAGTACGGAAAATATGAAAAAAAAAAATATATCTATTTATGTAAATTGATAAGTGCAAAACTTCACTTACTTTTCTTCCTTCACACTTCACACTTCTTTTTTCACTTTAGTTGCTAAAAAACAAACTTGTAAACTTTTCCTTTCCAAATAAACGCTTGTTATGCTTTTTCTGTTAGTGTTTTGACCTCTTTTGTGTATTTGCTGCGCAATATTATCACCCACTTCCCACTGTCATTTCCCATGTGTGATTGGCTTGTTCACTTTATTTGTTGTTGCTTTTACTTTCTTACCCACGACATATCATAAATTTTTGAACCATTTCTGTAACATATTTAAAGAGATATACATACATATTTACACATGACTGTATGCATTTATTAGTGGCGGACACTGCATACAAGCCGAAAAGCCCGACTAGCCTAACTATTTTCCTTCATTTACTTAATTTTACGAATTTCATTAAAATCTGGTTATTTTAAGCTTGTAATATGTTATCTACTTAAGTTCTCATAGTGCTTTAGCCCAGCAATAACATTCGTGTATATTTTGTTTGTTCAGCCCATCACAGCACAGCCTGCTTTAGTGAGCATGCTTTAACATTTTTACACAGGGGCTTTCAAAACAGAATAGCATAGCTTGTTTTCTCGCTTTTTCTAAGGAGAAGTCAATTGCTTATTTTCAGAATTCTTTATATGCAAACCGAATTTAATCAAAGTCAATAGCGGAACCGCAATCGGACTTTCAGATAGTACAGCAAAGAAAATTACATATGTATGTAAATTTCTGATGGATATGCTTCATACATACACTGAAATAAATTGTGGTATAAATCTTAAACTTTTTTGGTCGATATATAGGACACGACCGAAAAATTATTAAAATTTAAACTTTGAAAAGTTTAAAAGATTTTTAAAATTTGAAAATTATTCCAAAAAATACTTAGAAATATTTAAACTTTTGTAAATTTGAATTTTAAACCAAAAACGAGTAAGGAACTTTAAACTTTCGAAGGTTCAAAATTTAACACAAAAAAAGTTTTAAATTCCTTTCAAACCAAATCAAAGTTTAAAAAATATTCCAATATTTATAACAGTGTAGGTTTGCCCAGCCAATTTGTGCTAAGGCCGCCACTGGTTTTTATGTATGTACATATTTGTATGCCTCTAATGCAATCATACGCTTTTGATGTGCATTTCATTGCCTTCGATTTTTCATATTATTGTCGTATGTATATCGCCGCAAGCGCCGCAATGCTCTGTCTTTCTCTCACTCTCCCTTTCTCTCTTACTTTCTTTCATTTTGTACTACTCTTAAATTGCCATTGACATTTGACATTCTCGTTTATGGCGGCAGCGATAAAAATTTATGATTTATTTTTTTTTTTATTTACTACAGACTTAGAATTTTCAGTGTTTACTTTTTTGATTTTATAGTTTTTGAGGGCACACATTTTTTATGAAAAAGATCAATACTGTATGTGCATATGTATGCATGCATGTACGTATATGTGTGTATAGAAATCTCAAATAAGAAAATGTAAAAATTGCACTTAAATAAACCGAAAAAACATGTTTGTAAGTAGGACGTATTTGGAAGTTTGTTTCACGTAAAGCTTCACGTGAGAAGAATTACTTATAGAGATGATTTATTAGTATACCCAGTTGCACGTGGCATTAACTCTAATGGCGTTTTCTTTTCTACACAAATATTTTTACTTTACCAATAAATACTTGTAAAGCTCAATGTCACCCTGCGTAGCAAGAAAAGAACAAAAATTTTAAACTTTTTTGTGCCGCTTTAATGTAGCAGTTTCCTGCGTGTTAGAAAGAGGCAGATTGCGTATTGTTCTTATTAGTTATTTTTATTCATTGGCTAATTAAAAGTGCAGTTATACACTGAAAAAAATATTAACCAAAAATTGGTTAATAGTACTAATTTCACACTTGAAATAGAATCAAGCATTTAAACTTAAATTTTTGATTTTATGCAATATTTCGTTAAAAAAAAAAAATTGGTCGAATTGGAATAAATGCGAGTTTTGTTAAATATTACATACCTAGTTAATTTTTTCAAAGTTTCTTTTTAATACAATAATAAAATCGGCAAGAAAAAGAAGAACTAGAAAAAAGGAAAAGAAGAAGAAGAAAAAGAACACCAACAACCACCATAAAAGGGAGAATCCACAACGAAATGATGGTGTTAGGGAGTCTTAATGTAAAAGCACTTTTTTAGCCGATATGTTTATATATAAAATGTTTGGGGGTATATTTTTTTCGCTACATCTTTTCCACACTCAAAAAAAAAATTTCTCTCGATCAAAGACATAATTTTTCATTATTTTAATGTATGAATTTTTTCAAAACAAGTATATGAAACCATGGTAACGCATGTAACAACAATATTTTATAAACCTTTTAACATGTTTTAAGGAAAATTTACTCAAAATAAAGAAAGTAGTGTTCAAAATAGGTAAACAATTTCTTTGACCCCCCCATATATTTTTTTTCTCTCAGTGCAGTTCAAGTTCAGAAAGTTAGAATTGAAGTTCAGAAAGTTACAATTGAAGTTCAGAAAATTACAATTGATGTTCAGAAAATTACAATTGATGTTCAGAAAATTACAATTGAAGTTCAGAAAATTGCAATTGAAGTTCAGAAAAGTTACTCATACGCCCTAGTGTCTCGGTTGCAGGAAAACTGTATGGATTTAGATGGCGCTGGAGTCGCTATAATTGCAAAATCCATATTTATGGACCATAAAGCCAGTTCGTTTTTGGCACGGTTACAAAAAATGAGCCTGCCGTATACCATATATCATTCCACTGCCTCAACACTTTTCCATAGGCCAATATATGGCTTCGAATTACTTTTGAGTAATATTAGTATCAAATTAAAAATTGAAATCAGAGCTTTAATAGAGAGTTCACTCCATTCCAATTTTGAAGTGGATTCTCTATATAGATGCCAAAACGTGGACCAGGATGGCACTGAAATATTTTTGAGCAATATTGGTATCGAAATTAATGGAGCCAATGGGGGTTCCCATGCTATTTGGTTATCGCAATCGGTTCTCGGGACAACTGAAGCGATTCAAATGTTATAGGGAACGGGAGAGGACGAGAGAGAGAGTAATATAGGGGTGAGGAGGAGTTAGAGTTAATGGGAGATAGAGAGTGTTAAGGAGATTGATAGATTGTGGCATAGTGTGATTTGTCGCAGCAAAGCAGGGCGGGTTTTTGCTAGTGTAAAATCATCGAGAAAATCGTTCAGCGGAAAACATCGCTAGGGCATATACTCAGACCACTTCATTTCTCCATATAACCCTTGTATTGATATTTAATTTGAGTTTACTCTTAATGACATTTTATGTACTTTTATAAGTATATCGAATTCAAAAGGGCCAAATTTTTTTTTGTCTTACTCTGCGTCATCAGCTAGATATATGTGCTTACAATTTGATTTCAGGTATAAAAGGGCACACAAATAAATTCCAATACATGCAAGTGCTGTTGTAAATTTTTTTCGTAAAAACAGTCGTAATATTTATGTACATTTTTCAAAAAATTTATTACTTCCAATACAGTTACCTTGCTACTGCAAGATGTGTGCGGCAAATATGTATGTGTATGTTTGTAACAAGCCAAAATTCAAGGTTCACATGTACAAGCGTATATGTGTTTGCTTCCTTGTATTTTGTGGTGCTGCTTGCAAATAGTCAAAGAACGGAGTCACCGCACTCACTCGCTGCCACCACTTCATAGTCTATTTGGTTTGCCACGCTTGACTGGCTTTATATGCAAACATATGTATGTACATATGTATTGGCATATATCGCACGTTTTATGCAATAGGGATTTAACTCAAAAAACATTTTTTTTTGGGAAAACGCAAATAAACTTTTATAATTTCAAATAGTTTCCTTCTACGGCTAACCACAAAATCACTTTTATTTCCGCCATTTTTATCCTTTTGAGTATTTTATAAGGCTAGACTCAAAGGCACGACCCAGTTATTGAACAATATGGCAAAATCCCAGAAATCGAAAATTTCGAGTTAAATCCCTATTGCATAAAATGTGCGATATATAAAAGTGTGTTTGTTTGTCTGCTTTTATGCGCCGCTCTTCTTATATTCCACACATGACCCCAAAAGAAGCGGCTTACCAAACTCCCGGTGGCATGCACGGCCATTGTAGTGACATGTACCTGGCTCACCTGCTTGCCACGAGATGGCATCCTTTTACAAGCAGTTGTGTTGGAGCAGCGAGGTTGCATTGATTGCATGCTTTACATGTGCCCTTTTACTGCTTTTATTATGTTCTACATTTCTTGCTTGTTGTTGTTTTTCGCAACTACTTTTTTTGTTTCTTTTTGTTTTTTTTTTTTTGTCTTTTTTTGTTTTTTTTTTACTTTCTCTTCTCACAATTTTTGCATTTTTTCCGTCAAATGTTCCATTTTATCGCCTCCTTTTGCTTCATTGCTTTACTTTACTTGTGTGTTTGGTTCATATTTTTCAGCTGCAGCAGCATTGCTGTAGTACAGTTAGTTGTAGTTTTTGTTGTTGCATGAATTTTTCAGCGGCGGCAATATTTATTTTACCTTCTTTTATTGTCTTATTTATCTTCTTACAAGTTTGCGCATTTTTCATATTTTATATACATATGTATATAGCAATGTATATTTACCTTAGGTGGTAAAATTGGTTGGTTGGTGTTATATTCAAATATTTTTGCTTGAATGCTTTTGACTGAGCCAAGTGTAAGTACCATGTAGGAAACTGTTGGGGATAAAAAAAATATGTTTCCTTAAACCTATTTCAGTTGATCCAATACGATCCTGAAGCGTCTTTAACGTTAGGGTGGCGATTCTCCCAAAAACTCCAAATCGTGCAAAAAAAAAAAAAGAATTTCCAAAAATCAATGAAAATAAAGATGTCTAAAAAGTGGAGTATTTAATATTAATATTTCCCTATCGGAAAAAACCACAAAAAAGAAAAAAGAGGTATTTAAATGAAGCTCTCAGCAACTTAAATTAGATCTCTAGGTAGCACTTGAATCTTCACTCAAGCATACATATGTACACAAAATCGTTCAATCGCCTTCGTTGCCAATAAAATTTTGCAAACAAAAAGAAGAAACAAAAATCTGCATCAAAATGTGCAACACAAAAAGCAGAAAACCACAGCACACAAAGTCGATTTCCGCCATTTCAAAAAGCATTTGATGGCATTTTCATTTTCTGCAAGAAGAAGGTCAATATCCAAACGGACGAAAATGTCACAAACACACAGACATATGTATGTATGTATGTAGAAGATGACTGCAGCAAATACATATGTATATTAGACAGTCACGTAAAGCGATAGTCTCACATTAAGAGTTCATACCTGGCTCAGAACTGGTGCTAAAGGGATATAGAGCGGCACAGTTAGTAATTTTCACACAACTGTACTAATTTACAAAATTTCCCAGAAAGGGATTTTTTCTTATTAAATTAAATCATTTTTGTTTAACTTTGCTAACTGAAAATAGTAAATTTCACATAATTATACTAATTTCCAAAAAAGGGAAATTTTTAAAAAATTTAATAAAATGGTTCATAATACTTCAGCGGGTCATTATGGTTAATTTAATGCAAATTTACTAATTACCAAAATTTCCCAATACGGGAAATTAATGAAAAATATATTAAAATTGTTTTTCTTGAACTTTAGTGAGTCATTATGATTAATTTAATGCAAATTTACTAATTACCAAAATTTCCGGAAAAGGGATTTTTTTTAAATTTAATAAAATTGTTTTTCTTAAATTTCAGTAAGTCATACTGATTAATTTGATGCAAATTTACGAATTAGCCAAAAAGGATTTTTTTTTAAATTTAGTAAAATGTGAGTCATACTTTACGAATTACCAAAATTTGCAAAAACTGGAATTTTTTTAAATGTAATAAAATGGTCTTCTTTTAACTTATATGAGCGATTGTTATTAATTTAATGCATATTTACTAATTATGTACCAAAATTTCCCAAAAAGGGAAATTTTTTAAAAATGTAATAAAACGGGTTTTTTTAAATTTCAGTAAGTCATAATGAATAACTTAATGCAAATTCACGAATTAGCAAAAATTTCCCAAAAAGGAAATTTCTTAAAAATGTAATAAAAATGTTTGTCTTAAACTTAGTTGAGTCTTAATTTACGAATTACCAAAATTTCCCAAAAAGGGGAATTTTTAAAAAATGTAATAAAATGGTCTTCCTTTGACTGCAATGAGTCATTATGATTAATTTAATGTAAATTCACGAATTATCAAAATTTCCCAAAAAAGGAAATTTTTAAAAATGTATTAAAATAGTTTTGCTTAAATTTTAGTGAGTCATAATAATTAATTTAATGCAAATTTACTAATTAACAAGATTTCCCGAAAAGGGAAATTCTGCAAAATTGATTAAAAGCACAAAAAACAGGTGTTAAGTTTTACACTTTCATCGACCTATTAAATTTTAAACTATGCACTTCAAAATTCTCCATATTAAAGAAAGTACAGTACAGGTTGTAGAGTTTTGCAGAGAGGAGTAATTGCCACTTCGCAGAACAATAAAAAACAGTTTAAAGCATTGCGTTAGGATAGCTGGATAACCAACCGTAACCCTTTATGAGCTAAATAAATTGTATACATATGCACATGAAACTTATACAAATATATGTATATGTGTCTGTATAATACAAATAATAAATATCTACAAAAATTTCTCTTAAAAGCCGTACCACTTTCACTTTGGCTGCGCTTTTGCTTTCAATCGCGTTGAATTTCCACTTTTTTATATTGCAAATGTCAATTTTTTTTTTTTTTTCATTTTTCTTAACTTTCTTCATCCAATGCAGCATCACTGCCTTCTCTGACTGTGCTGCAATGGACGTACATATTGTAGAAGAAAATAGGTATAAAAATAAGTATGTATAAAATGAAATTTATGTATACACCCAATTCAATTTGCATAATGTAAATGGAATGCATGTAAAAGGAGGAGCTGCTGTGCAAAAGTTGAACACCTAAATAGAGTAAAGTCGGGTATTATGGTATAGGCGGCTAATATGGTACACCCACTTTTCTCACAAACTATTAACACTGTGGAAACGAGTACCATACCAACTGCTGTTAAATTTAGAAAGATAAAAAGAAAAAAAGTTTCAGTTGTGGCGGCTGTCTAGTTCACTTTCAATTGCTGAAAAGCCGTGGTTGCACATGGTCGACTTTATAATACATGGTAACATAAATGGCTGTTATCGCTAGAAAAAAAGATTTATGAACAAAATTCGTTTTAAAATTGATTACCGTGTGTTTATATTTTATTTAAAAAAGGGTAATTTTTAAATAACATTAGGATTTGAGTAAAAAAAAAAACAAAAATCAGAAAATGGGAGGTGCGGCTTATATGGTACACTTGTGAGAGGCCAATTTGGTATAGTGACCATATATCCCGCACATATTTTCAGAGGATATTATTTTTATGGTAGAATCTTACAGGATACATGCCAAAAAGTGGTGTACGGAGACAATTGGACTTGGAAAGCATGCATAAGGCCATTACAGCTGTAAAAAAGATACAATGAGAATTGACTGGCGTCGAAAATATTCCACGTCCCACACACCATACTATAGCGTATGGCTAGGAGGGAAAACCGTCAGAGGATCTGCTTTGAACAAATCTTGGAAGGAGACCAGTTTTTAGCCAAGAAATCGAGAGGGGCTGGTAAAATTATGTTTAAAGATGGGGTCTCACTTTTGAGGACTTACAAAACAAGATGTGAGGTCACTGGCATTCCAAATTGGCCAGAAAAATAATATATCCAATAAATTGAATGATTTGGGGAGATTTATTTTAAATGCTATATATACTTTTTTTAATAGAAATAATATGCTGCTAATATGGTATATATATACCATATTAAACGACAGAGTGTACCATATTACCCGCAGGTTTTTCAAAGTGCTACTTTTTGACTTTTTCCAAATTTTTGTTTATACCTTTTTTGCCATATATTTTAGTGAAATTAATGTTATCCATTAGTATAGCTAATATTTCAGAGATATCG
Source organism: Urophora cardui (assembly GCA_960531455.1). Taxonomy (NCBI): domain Eukaryota; kingdom Metazoa; phylum Arthropoda; class Insecta; order Diptera; family Tephritidae; genus Urophora; species Urophora cardui. The sequence continues at coordinate 137,077,220 of OY482672.1, forward strand.
TATACAAAATTGGAAAGGCTTCTAGTGCTTACCTTTCCAGTTATGGTCAAAAAAAAAATAGGTATTCCATAATACCCGACTTTACTCTATATACGTGCGGTGTATGTATTTAAATATGTACATACATATGTATATGCGATTTCATGTCAGCTGCTGTCCGAACTGTCCGCTTCAATAAAGCACTAAAAGTTGTATTTACAAATTGTTAGTGACACTGAGGGTTACGTGAAATTCATAAAAATCTGATATGCACAACATAGTACATCTTTTTCAGTTTATATGCAAAATGTTGTAACTCATGTAGGGAAGATTGAAATTCAAATCAAAAATACAATAACTTTTTGATGAAAAGAACGGAAATTTAGTTTGAATGTTTTTTGGGAATTATTTAGCGGTAATCTTGAAGGAAAAATACTGACCAGATACACATAAGATCAAGCATTGATGGTAGACTACAATGACCTCGTACTTCTTCAACCGAAAATAAATTACACTCGTATGTACTACTTATGTATGTAAATATGTACACAGTAAAATTTTAGTTTAATTTTAATACCATTTTGGTATTTTATAATAATATAATACAATGGCGCTATTATAACTCTGACGAGTTTTATGGCCGAGCTTCTCTCCCAATTCGAGGTGTGCTCCTTTTTTGTTTTTCCTACTAATTGGGTGGACCTACAGTTTTATGCCGGCTCCGAACGGCGAATGCATTTTTTGTGAGAAGCTTTTTCATGACAGAAATACATTCTCGATGGGTGTGCCGCCCACTGCCGAGAGGTAATTGCCGCTCTTAAAAAACCCAATAATTCGATTTTTAATAATAATATAATAATACAATGGCGCTATTATAACTCTGACGAGTTTTATGGCCGAGCTTCTCTCCCAATTCGAGGTGTGCTCCTTTTTGTTTTTCCTACTAATTGGGTGGACCTACAGTTTTATGCCGGCTCCGAACGGCGAATGCATTTTTTGTGAGAAGCTTTTTCATGGCAGAAATACTCCCGGAGGGTATGCCGCCCACTGCCGAGAGGTGACCGCTGCTCTTAAAAAATCCAATAATCGGATTTTTACTAATTAGAAAAATTTTTTGGTGTTTGGCTCGGACCGTGGTTTGAACCCGAGACCTCTGGCATAGCAGGCGAGCACTCTACCCACTGCACCACAGCGGCGTATTTATATATCGCACGTTTTATTCAATAGAGATTTAACTCAAAAAAATTTTTTTTTGGGAAAAGGCAATGAAACTTTTATAATTTCAAATAGTTTCCTTCTACGGCTAACTGCAAAATCACTTTTATTTCCGCCATTATTATCTTTTTGAGTATTTTATAAGACTAGACTCAAAGACATGACCCAGTTATTGAAATATATGGCAAAATCCCAGAAATCGAAAATTTCGAGTTAAATCCCTATTGCATAAAACGTGCGATATAACAATGCCAAAAAGTATAAAATTAAAACCATTCTGTTTTAAAAAAAGAAGAGAATATCAAAGAAAAATTATTCTTGGTGTCAATACTTTTTTGGAATTAAATTAAAACGAAATTTTCATTATTTTTAGAATATTTTTGGTATTAAAAATAGTTGAAATGGTATAAGATCTATCCGAAAATTGGAATAAATTCTATACAGTTTTGGAATTAAACATGTAGAAATTCTCATTTTATTTCATATAATATATGTATGTAATATTACAATGATAGGAGTTATTACATAGTCTCTGTTGTTTGTATTCCTCGATAATAGGGTGGCCTGCTCCCTTGTCGAAATGTACCACCGTCAGTAAAAAGACTGTTACAGCTACTGGCCTTTGCCAGTGAAATTTCGGCACCGTCGCGGTCTTGCAGGGATATTGTGATATCAGGAGAGACCATCAGCTGCCTCAGACTGCAAAAAAATTTACCCTCAAAATATTCACTTAATCTCCTGTATTACTTACTTGATACAATTGTTCCACCAGGCTTGTAAAATTCGCTTTGTGGGTAGAGTAAGTGCGGGTAATGTGGAATACCCATTTTATTTTCCTCTGTAAAATCATGAATCTGCATGCAATTTCAAAGAAAATTTACTAATAAGATACTTGAAGTATTACGAACAAAGGAAGCATAAAGCAGTAGTCTTACAGCTGAGAGTTTCAGAGATATTTAAGAAAATATCTTAAAAGTCATAATCAACCTATTGAAAAAATTGGCGGGTAATGTGGTATACCATGTCGGGTAATGTGGTATAGTATACCACAGATCAATAGCTTCTATATTGCGAGTATGGCTATAATGTCCGTCGGCACAGGTTCAGATGCAGATGGTTTTCTAACCCTTAAAAAATAGCTTAGCCATTATGTGAAGATGGGAATCTGAACCAACTGACAAATGACAAGCCTAGTCCGAGTCAGGTAGAGCGTTCTTCATGAGAAGAGGATGGTGGTTATTACGCGGAAATATAAAACCGGAGGAACAAATCTGCCTCCTGCGCTCGTTCAAGTGATAATGGTTACAAGAGATTCTCGTTCAGCTGAAGTCATTATTCCAATTTGGTCTTTCCTTTTCTAGCGAATATTTGGGGTTATTGCGAAGGCACTACTGATTTCTGGTTTCGTCCACGTTCCAAATATGAGTTGGTGAGAAATTATGTTTTGTGTATTCTTTTTCAAGTATTTTGAAAATTAGAGATCGTCCCAGTTTAGTTTCTAATAGTTTGACGGTGGGTTTCTCACTCCTTGTCATACGCTGCAGCGTAGTACGAGGGAGACAGACTTTTTTGGAAGCCAATAGAATACCCATTTCCCGTCTCCTTACTGTTTGTATAGGTTTTTCATAACCTCTGCTCTCCATTTTCGTATTTCACCTTTTTTCGGCATGTTTTTAATTGAAATAGTTATCAGGTATACTATACCACTTTACCCGCATTTACCTATACCACAATAGCCGACATGGAGTTTTATCCCATTATTCTTAAATAACTAATTATACACAAATGTGCACAAAATATTGAAAATGCAGCTCACAGAAACAATAATCACTTATTAATTTCCAAGTATTAAATGTAGTTTAAAATTATTGGTATTTCTGCAAAAAATCGGTTTGTCTGAGCAAAAAAAAAAGTCAATCGCAATACCGCGCACTTTTATTACAACTGACTCACAGCATCGCGTACAAAGAACAAGTTCAATCCTGCTTTACTATTTTTCTGCGAACGCCGATCTCTTTGGATAGGTCCCATTATTTTCACGTTCATATTTTACGAGAAAAGCAGGTGTACCACATTACCCGCCTATACCACATTACCCGCACTTACTCTAATTTGTTTCAATAAATTTAATTCCTCCATTGCACATTGGTTCCAATTCCATTTTTTTTGGCATAAATTCAACTAATACAGCTACGCAGTTGAAAGTTGACAAATTCTATAGCAATGGCATATGGAAGAAAAATAGCAAATATCTGATCAATCAGACCACGCCCATCATGACTGCCAGTAGGGTGGCCCTTCCAGGTATGAGACAAATTTCCTTTTGAGATACTACTAGCTGACCCGCCAGACGTTGTTCTGCCTAAAATTTATTCCTATAAAGCCTAAAGGAAAATTCCCAGATTACCGTGTTGCCGTATCCCTATAATAATAATAATACAATGGCGCTATTATAACTCTGACGAGTTTTATGGCCGAGCTTCTCTCCCAATTCGAGGTGTGCTCCTTTTTGTTTTTCCTACTAATTGGGTGGACCTACAGTTTCATGCCGGCTCCGAACGGCGAATGCATTTTTTGTGAGAAGCTTTTTAATGGCAGAAATACTCTCGGAGGGTATGCCGCCCACTGCCGAGAGGTGACCGCTGCTCTTAAAAACCCAATAATTGGATTTTTACTAATTAGAAAAATTTGTTTGGCTCGGACCGTGGTTTGAACCCGAGACCTCTGGCATAGCAGGCGAGCACTCTACCCACTGCACCACAGCGGCCACATCCCTATCCCTGTCCCTAATCCCTAATCCCTAATCCCTATCCCTGTCCCTAATCCCTAATCCCTAATCCCTATCCCTATCCCTATCCCTATCCCTATCCCTATCCCTATCCCTATCCCTATCCCTATCCCTATCCCTATCCCTATCCCCATCTCTACCCCAACCCCTATCCCTATTCGTATCCCTATCCCTATCCCTATTCCTATCCCTATCCCTATCCCTATCCCTATCCCTATCCCTATCCCTATCCCTATCCCTATCCCTATCCCTATCCCTATCCCTATCCCCATCTCTACCCCTATCCCTATCCCTATTCGTATCCCTATCCCTATCCCTATCCCTATCCCTATCCCTATCCCTATCCCTATCCCTATCCCTATCCCTATCCCTATCCCTATCCCTATCCCTATCCCTATCCCTATCCCTATCCCTATCCCTATCCCTATCCCTATCCCTATCCCTATCCCTATCCCTATCCCTATCCCTATCCCTATCCCTATCCCTATCCCTATCCCTATCCCTATCCCTATCCCTATCCCTATCCCTATACCTATCCCTATCCCTATCCCTATCCCTATCCCTATCCATATCCCTATCCCTATCCCTATCCCTATCCCTATCCCTATCCCTATCCCTATCCCTATCCCCATCCCCATCTCTACCCCTATCCCTATCCCTATTCGTATCCCTATCCCTATCCCTATCCATATACCTATCCCAATCCCTCCAGACTTTCTAGGGTCACCCCTGGTCCACATTTTGGTCGATATCTCGGAAAACGGGTCGCATAGGGTCTTGAAAATCACCTCTTTTTTAAATACTCACCAACACCTTTTATTTGATACCCATTTTGTAGAAAACCCGTTTGGGGTCACACCTGGTTCATATTTCAGGAAATACCTCGAATACGGGGTCTTATATGGGACCAATAACTACACCTTGTTTAAGCACTCGTCAACACCTTTCATTTGATACCCATATCGTACGAACCCGTTATGGGGTTACCCTGGTCCACATTTGTGGAATATCTCCAAAACCTTCCCGGATTCTTATACTTTTTTTTGGCCATAAACCATGTCGGGATCAATCGAAAACTACGTGCAAAATTTCATTTAATTCAGTCCAGCCGTTCTGGAGTTAAATCATCAGGGAGGAAAATGCGACTTATTTTCATATAATAGATCAAAATTAGCGTAATTGAATACAGAGTTCTATATATTTATGTATGTTAAGGTAAATTTCAAATAAATAAGCGAATTTAAATTTCGAAAAAATTAGCCACTAATAGGGTCTGTCGAAATACTTTTTTGAGGGTTTTCTTACCGCAAGGCCCGTTAAAACTTGCGTGTTTCATAGCAGATTACGAAATAGTATAATAAGTAACGTCCGCACCTCACTTTTTGTGGTTAAGACAGCGACATCATACTATATTAGCGCGAAATTGCTGAGATAGAAGTTCACTGGAAAAATATCGAATTTTTTAAAAACGGCAATAAACGGCAATAATATTTTTGCATGGCTTTATTAAATACACTTTACTTAATAATATAGCGTGTTTACTTTTGTGAAGAATTGTGTAGTTATATAACTTTTTGTCTACGAAACAGAAAAATTATAAACTTTTTTTAACATAATATACATTTCGCAAAGCACTTTAAAGCTACCCTAATACACTTGGAATCATGGAAAAACTTGGTAAGAATAAATTCCACTTACTTTTTCCTACGTTATCCATAAAATGTGCACTTGTTTTCAATCAAGCTTAATTTTCCAATATTAAAAAGTTCACAGCAAAAAAATACGAAAAAACTTTAATATTATTGTGGCGAAAGAGCTGACTTTGATGGCTTGTCAGAAACTAATGGTAGCCAGATGTATTGCATTAAACTGGTTTTTAGGTGCAATAGTATGTGTACTATTGGAAAATGCATGCCTTTTTTGAACACTTAAAAGTTTAAAAATTGGGTTTATGCCAAAAATTTTGGATTTGGAGCCAATGTGCATTGTACCTATTTCACTTTAAAAAACATTTTCTATTTAAATATTTACATATTTTGACAAATTGTTTCTAATATTTTTTTGGTTTTGATTTCAAACCAAAAGTAAGAAAGAGAGAAATTTAACACTTTTCAAGACTTTATTTTTAAACTATTTTGTATTAAATAAAATTGTAAAACTTCTCATAGTTTCAAAATAAGAATTTTTGGCATTAAAATTCGTATTTAATTCCAAGAATGATTAAATTAAGTACCAAATGATATTAGAAATAAACTATCATTTTTTACTGTGTATGTATAAGGGCCTATTTGCATAACTTAATGAGCGTTATCCCTTTAATCAGCGCAATGAAATGAAATGTAGATAGGTCAAAATCAATGGCACTCTAATTATTGTCCATTTGAGTGACTTAAATAGATTCAAAAGTGACCGAGAGTGAAGCAAATGAGGGCTCACATATTATTACGAGTATCTACTTACTTGTGTAGATGTGTTGTTTCATTAAAAGAGATATATACTTAATCGTAAATCCATTTCGCATGTTATGACAAATTTTTCGATATTTTTTGAAATAAGCGAATGATCATGATTACCGCCTCCAGTTGTTGCACAATCGTCATCTGCACTTCCGTCAACGCATTGGCTGCTGTGAGCATTGGCTTTTGGCACTTTACAATGCTATAGAAGCTGACAGATATGTACACTGAGAGAAAAAAAATATATGGAGGGGTCAAAGAAATTGTTTACCTATTTTGAACACTACTTTCTTTGTTTTGAGTAAATTTTCCTTAAAACATGCTAAAAGGTTTATAAAATATTGTTGTTACATGCGTTACCATGGTTTCATATACTTTTTTTGAAAAAATTCATACATTAAAATAATGAAAAATTCTTTAAGCGCCATTCCATTCCCAACTTTCCTTGTTTTGAAGACTTGATTTCTTTAATTTAAATTCCCATACAAATCCCCATGGCAACGAATTTGTTTGAATGTTTTTTTATGTTTTTTCCATGGTATAAAAATTCAGAAGGTAATTTCACTTTAAACTTTTTGACGGCTATTGAATTTTTCTGAAGTATCTTTTTTGTAAACATTATGAGTGAGGCTGCCATATTGGACAAATATAAAAATGGAGATTTTTTAAGAAAATTTTGGTAATTTTAGTTTTAGTTGAAGAAAGCTCAGAAATTATCAAATAAGGTCATATATTATTATAAGGGATGTGAAAAGTGGGAAGTACTTGGCTCGAATATTTAATACAAAGCCTTACGCAATAAAGCAGACAGAGCATTTAACAAAGAAGTAAGGCTGGAGTCATCGTTATGTCCGAACAAATTTTTTGTTTACATTTTGCTCGTTCTTTTTCACTTCTATCTTAGAGAAAGGGAAGAGAAGGAGTACAATACAAGCAAAAATTTGGTGGAACAGAAATGCAGAATTCAGATTAAAGGAAACAAGAAGGTATATTTTAAAGTTCTTTATTAAACTCATTTAGTTGTAATTTTTTTTAATTTTTTTTTTGTTTTTGTAATCTTTTTTTTTTATCAGGATGTCTTCGAGATATTTTCAATTAAATGTTTGTTTATAAAGCACTTACGTATCTACAGCTTCGAGATTTTTGTTCACAAAGCTTTCCACTAATTGCACTCTAAAAAATACATATTTTCTTAAGATTTATGCACATTTTAATTATTGCGTCCATACTTTGTTTTCGCATTATAACTTGACATTGCACATTTCGATAATAACGTTTTGTTGTTTGTGCTACTAATCTCGCTAGCACCGAAATGCACTGAGCACATCAACGGGTTCTTTGGAAGATCAACTTCCTCTATTTGGCACGCTTGAAGCCATTGATTCCTTATAAACGGAATTGCTGGAAACCTAAAAAACTTCACCGCTGAGCCTTTGCAAAAGTGCACGGTATTTTCGCATCCCCTGAAGAGGCAGCTCATTTTTCAAATCTTTTTTCACAAATTACGCGTATGAAAGTAAATTTATTTATTTATTTAGTTTGCACAAATCACAATTGCTTTTTTGAAAATAAATTAATTTTAAATTTTTAATTAAAAAAACATTTGCTGCTGTTTACTCTGGTACCATGATTTCAATGAAATGTCATAAATTCAATAAAAGTCAAATGGCTAAGATGGCTGCCTGCGTCAATAAGTGATTTTACCTTCTATTTTTCTACCATGGTTTTTTCCACATTTTTGGGAAAATTTACACAAAAGAAAGAAAATTTTGTATTGGGACGCGTGTTCAAAATAAGGAAAATTATGTCTTTGATCGAGAGAAAATTTTTTTTTGAATGTATATATATGTATATATGGGTATCAAAGGTTACAATTTGTGCTTTTGTCAACTACACTCATACATACGTACACACTTATTTGCAGCAGGCGCTGCGCTGTCATTGCTTAGCCATTGGGCCGGATGCTACTTTGCCACACTGACAACTTCATTTGCGCAGCCTGTCTATGTACACATACTGCCACCACCAGTAACAGAAACGAACTTGCTTACAGTCCTTTAACATTGCAATTTGTGTGTATGTGTGTGTCATTTGTGGGTGGCGAAAATTGCCATTGCCATTGCCGTTGTCATCTTTCAATGAGCATAATTTTTTTTTTTTCGTTTTTCGTTTTTCGTTTTTCGTTTTTCGATTTTCATTTTCATTTTATTGCTTCACTTTTGGTAACAATTCGAAACGTTTGCAGCGTTTCAATGCAATTTGAGCGTTGCGCGCACAATTCCATGTCAATGGTAGGGCTGGCAGCGAAAGGAAATGATGATGACAGTGGGAATGACAGCGGCAAATCGCTTGCGGCCTACATACATACATATATACTCACACACAATTATAGATACTCGCATGAGCATGTGCTTTTGGTCAATTGCAGCGCTGCTTCAGTTTTTATTGTACGATTTCCAAGTTCCGCCTAGCGCCGCCTGAATGGCTGCCAAACAGCTGACGTATGTCTACCAGTGCAGCAATTTCATCTTCCATTCATTCAATGACAATTTGACTAAAACGTGCATATGTAAATGGCATGGCATACGGATGTACATGGTTTTGATTTTGTGCGTTATAGCGCCATATTGTCAGCACGTTTACGCATGTATGTAAATATGTATCGATCTAAGAGTGAATTTAGAGTGCAATATTGTTTGTTTGCTATGAAAATGGCATAACTTGCAAATCAGCTATTCTATGTGTTAATTAAATTTAGCAACAGAAGCTTAACGGTACTACATATGTACATTAGGCCGGAGCGATTTACTAACATACTACATATATTGCTTCCAGTAGTAGGTATTCCATGGCGTATGAGTAACCTTGAGTTTTCTTAGCGCCGTTTACTCAATCTCTGATTAACGCTAACCGGAGGATAAAGGTCCGGTTAAGCTATGTACTGCATTATCGACCGCATGTTAAATGTATGGTTTAATGAAGTCGATAATGATGTTTAACCGGGCTTTAAACGTGGTTAGCGTTAATAAGAGGTTGAGTAAGCGGCGCTTAGAGTTGAATAAAATAAAAAACAAATTCCAAACAGTATAATTCTACGTTTTGGGGTATAACTCTTCAATTTTTGCAAGTAAAATTCTGAAATTTTTGATTTGGAGCATTCAGTGACACAAAGTATTGTCAGCGAAAATCATTGTTATCGGCTGACTATAAGATAGAGATCGCATATAATGATTTTGGTCTAAAGAAAACAGAGTGCATTTTAGTTCTCCTACACCGGAAGAGAAAATATAAATTTAAAATATTTTTACTACATTGACTTTACTCAGCCTTAAGTGATTTGCAAAAAAATTTAAGTTATATTATACACAGCAAGTTATTTGCGAAAATATGCGCTTTTGAGCACTCAGCCTCCAAAACCGGAAATCATGCTGTATCTCGAAAACGACTCATACGATTTTATTATGATTTCATATTTGGATACAGCTAAATTTTGTGTGCATATTGTACTCGTTAATTTTTTTTCTGGCGATTTTTGTCCATTTTTTAAATTTTCAAAAATCCGTCTGGGTTCATAAAAATTAAATTCCAGAACATCCAAATTAATTTTACACAAATATCGTGGAAGAGTTTTCAACTCAGAAAAATGAGAAGGTTTTTCAATTTCGCTGGCACGATATCGATTACATAACTTCACCCCATAAAAATCGCTCCGGCTTAATGTACATGCAAACAAATTTCAACTCTTGCAACTGCTCTTTTCTGCTAGAGTCCGTTATGCGACGACGACGACGTTAAAGTGAGAAGAAAATTTCGTCATCACCATCAAACTTTTGCAGCACACAGCCGCTTGTGGGCGTTCCATTGAGATACTTTGAGGATTTAAATCCCTACGTAGGACAAAAAGTGAACTCAGCGAATCTAAGTAGCTTTTTAGACTCCATCTTAGCTAATTCACCGAGGTCTGAAAAATGGGTGGACCACAGAAATTTCGTCTCTTAAACCATAGTGCGGGATATTCACACAGTAAATGTTTTACACTGTTCAGTTTCAGACTCTTCCTCATATCTGCAGCTTCTGCAGAAGTCTTTAAAAGCAGTGGCCAGTAATCAGTCCAACTACAAGATACCATTTATCACCCGTTTCTGCAAAGAAAAAGCCCTTATCTTGCATGTGGCGAGCGGCAGACTGAAACCCTATCAAGATGACTAAAGTGGAGCGGTTCATCTGTCATCTCATTGCCTGGTATATTACAGTGTTCAGACACCCATATCAGTGCTAAAAAGCCTGCGTAGCCACCTCGTCAAGATATTTGCGGCAATTCTCAGCTGTTCTGGATTTTCAGATGAGAGACCCGATCTCCTTCAGCGCAGCCTGACTGTTGGAATAGATAAAAATTTTGCCGTGCATGCGGATTCCTTTACGAAGATAGTCTACCGTCTTTTGAAGAGCAGAAACCTCCGCCTAAACAACGTTACAATAATCGGGAAGATTAAATGAGGGTTCCGTTCCCTTCTGAGCTACGAGCAGCCCTTCCTTACCAACTTACCATTTAATTTAGATCCATCGGCGTAGATGTGGAGAGAAACCGACAAATCTGGATGCCCATGTAACAAAAATATCTAACAGGAGTGATGATATCGGAGTTCCTGCCGAGCATGGCGGTCGGTGCACAATATATATATGCTTTGCTCTTTATATATGTGCTCTGTAGAATTATCGAGTGACGTTTACCATCGATTTGGTACTTGCTCTGTTCTTGTACTCTGTCATTTTTCAGAAAAATGCTCTCGGCCCACATATCGATCACCTCGTCCGTTGGCTGTAAAGGAAAGGCGTGTGTGATGCTAAAATTGTTGTTGTACGAGTGTTGGTAATTTGGTCATTCGGTGATGATGATGCCGATGACATGCCAACTACACCGCCTACATCTTATGGCCATTCAGCAAACGCTTGACCCACCCACCTCCTCGACTGCGAGCTCAATCCTCCACTGCGACCGCAAACCCTCAAAAACATTGCCTTCGGGGCGGTGTTGCAATATTTTGGAGTTTCAACCGACTGAGTGACTGGCTGACTGACTTTTGAATTGTCATTCCATTGCCATTGGCCAATATTCGTCATGTTGCCGCCGCTTCTGATGCTGTAGCTGGCGCTGGTACTGGTGCTGGTCCTGCTGCTGGTGATTTAATGTTACGAAATGAAGCAGGCAATGACTTGGTCGAAATTGGTCGAAATTGCTGGCGCCGCATGTGTCATTGGTGTTCTGTGTACTCGTGTGTATTTGTATGTGTTCTGTTTATGGCTGCTGCTGTTGCATTTATTTATGTATTTTGACGATATCGGACGTCGACTGTCGCCAGACGGATGTTGGATGTCTTTCATTGCTGCATTATGCCATGCTGTTTTGGTGTTATTGTTGTTTTTTTTTTAATTACATAAACGTTTGCTGTGAGTTATGTTGTTGTTACATTTGTGTCTTCAGTTCGATTAAATTGCCTTTAAATTGAATTGTACTCGTGTTTATTGGTTGCACCAATTAACGCTGGTAGGAATGCATTTTTGCAGGGCATAACAGTCGCAAAAGTTGACGTTGGGCAACACTGGCAGCAGTTGCATGAGAGATGTGCTGATGCATGCAGTTTTTGCGTAGCGCTAACTCAACGTACGTTTTTAGGCTTTAGAACAGAATGGCAAACAGGCTACGCTTGGCTGCAACGAAGATCTGTCCCACCTCTCTTCTCACTTTTTTTACTCTCAAGCAACTGACAATTTTTTTAAAAATATATTTTTGGCTGTAATCTATCTTAAATTCCTTCAATTTGCTTTTAATACAAAATTTAATTTATTTTTTTTTTTTTTCAAACAGGTGGCAACCCTTCTAAATTTATTTTAAACAGTCCTATTCCTCATATCTTTTTGATTTGTTTGCAGTATTTCGTTTATTGGTTTAACTCAATTGAATTTAAAATTTTCAAACAGCTGGCAACCTTCCAAAGAATATTTTTTACAGTAATATTTCTCAAACCTTTTTAACCTATTTTCTAAATTGTAATATTTTTTTCAACTTTGAACTTTATTGAGTTCTAAAATTTTCAAACAGGTGGCAACTCTGTAAAAAATATTCTACACAGTCTTTTGGAAACCCTTCAAATAATGTTCTAACTACAATTTGGTCCAAACATCTTCAGTGTATAACCAAATATTCGTTACTCATGTTTTATCAATTTTGTTGAGTTTATCACTTTCAAACTATCCAAAAAATATTTTTTCAGTAATATTACTTAAATATTTTTTAATTTGCTATCCACATTAACAGATTTCTTTTATTTTATAAATTTGAATCGTATTCTAAAATTTTCAAACAGGTGGCAACTCTGCAAAAATTTTCTATCTGCAATATTTTCTTAACCCTCTAAAAGATGTTCTAACTGCAATATTTCCCAAATTCCTTCAGTACGATTTTATGGACTTTAGTACTTTCAAAAATGTGGCAACCTTCCAATGAATATTTTTTGCAATAACATTTCGCAAACCTTTTTATTTTGTTATCTACGTTGTTATATTTCTTTAATTGTACCAATTTAATTCAGTTCTAAGATTTTTAAACAAGTGGCAACCCTTCAAAAAATGTTCTAACTGCATCTTTCCTAACTTCCTTCCAAAATTTTATATTTCATGTTTTATCAATTCGAATAGGTGGCAACTCTCTGAAAAATTTATCCATTTGCAATTTTTTTTTTCAAACATTAGCAATTTTTTCCAGTTTCTAAAAAATAAAAAATTAACTATAACCTGGGCTTGTGCTCGTTAAATTTAATAAATTCGCAATTTTATTTTTACTAGTTTTTTGTAAAAACTCTTTTATATTAAATTGATATAACGAATATTTTTCAAACAGGTGGCAACACTAAAATATTTTTTAAGCGATTAAGCTGAAAGAACTAGTTACAGTTTGAATGGTAAATTTGGAAATTTGAGTGTACCAATTTAATTCAGCTCTAAAATTTTAAAACAGGTGGCAACTCTGCAAAAAAATTCTAAGTGAAATCTTTGTTAAGTTCCTTCAGTATGATACTTACATTTTCGTATGTGATGTTTTATCAATTTAATAGGCTTTAGCAATTTCAAATAAGTGGCAACTCTCTGAAAATTATACTCATTTGCAAATTTTTCTCAAACATAGCTTAGTAACTTGATTTTTTATTATATATATATATATATATAAATCAAATTTTCATACATGCGGCAACCCGTTAATTTATTTTTTAAATGAATAAGCTGAAAAAATTAATTAAATTTTAAATAGCTGTGCAAGATTTTGACATTTCATTGACACTTTAACCTGTAGCAGCTATAAAAATTATTATAGACACACATATATAGATATACCCATACCAAGTCTGATCCCCGCTGTACCACACAACACTCCAGACTTTCCAATGACATCAACACTTCAACAACAGCAACAACAATAACCACAGTATTTTTCCACGCGTTTAACCGCATTTCGCCTTCTCCTCTCACTTTCTACATGATTATCAGACAGCGATTGGTTTTTTTTTTATTTGCCCAAGCCATGGTGCTGTGTAGTTACTTCTGCTGGTCATTTCATCCTCCAGCTATTTCCTTGTATTTTTGACAGTAAAAAGTTTCTGCAAGTGGGTGTAGTACATATGTATGTATGTATGTATGTATAATACTGTCTGTCCATTGTTTGATTATTATTTATTTACTTGTCACTTTATGTCCCTGAATACAATGGATATTTTTTATTGTTATTGTTATTGTTGTTGTTAGTTCAAGCCTGCTGAGTGTTGTGTTATTTGTTGTTGATGTCAAATAAATGATTACCCTTATTATAAATGGATGTATGTACTAAAATTTGAAGGGTCAGGGCGGTTAAAACAACCAACTTTCAACCAACATGGAAAATTGTCTTGTTCTGAAATGATGCGTTGCTAGTACATTTCGAGGCATTACTAGTCCGCATCTGCTTACTGCTTTTTATGGAAATGAACTGAATGTATGCATCTCCATATATCGTCGTACCATACGAAAACTAGCACATTTAAAATTTCTGGCGAAAGCAATCAATTAAAAAATTCTGTACGAAAAGTAGCACATTTGACTTTTGGCTGACGAAAAGTAGCAGTAATTATATACTGTTTTTACATTAAAATTGTTGTTGTTTAAACGAAATTGATAGTTTTCGTCAGCCAAAAGTCGAATTTGTTACATTTTGTCAACCACAAAAAATTGTATGCTAGTTTTCGTATGGTACGACGATGTATAGTTACTAGTTTTTATGAAAGACAAGAAAACATAAGACTGTAAAACTTCGCGTTAGTCCTGAAGTGCATGAGCAAAATCTAAGCAATATAGGCGCTAGGAATTTGATACTTCTGGCATAGTGTATGCCGCTTTTTTGACATTCAAGATGAGACTGCTAAGTATATACTCCTCGAATGCACTGCAATATCTAGAAGCAGGCAGAGGCAGTGGCGGACCTAGCATAAGTTGCCTGGGCAAGCCTATGTGTGAAGCATAACCATTAGCCATTTATGTAATCTCCTCTGCTGTATTATTTAAAAGTCTGATTGCGTTCCGTCATTGACTTTGATTTAGAGTTCTCGATTTCTTTTTAACATTTTCGAGTGGCCCGAATGCTTTTCAATGCTCGAACGCTCGTTTGTTTGTTTATTACGCGTATGTTTGTACGGGCATTTGAACAATTCGGGTATTTGAAGATCGTTTTTTCTCGTTTTTTTTTTTTTTTTTTCATATGTATTTTTTATTTTTGTTTTCCTGATACACATTTTTTTGTTTGTATACTCAGAGAAAAGGAATCAAAAATAAAATTTTTATTTTTATAATGCACGTTTTAAACCAAGTCATTTTTATTTTATGAATGAAAATTTTTAAATTAAAAATTAAATTTTTTAAATTAAAATGTATTTAGGATTTAAAAAGAAACATGTTTAAATTAAAAATTAAAATTAATGGAATAAAAACGAAAGTTATTCCTTCAAAATCTCATAGTGCTTAAAATAAAAATTAACATTTTTAAATTAAAATTGTTTTTTCTTGATTTTGCAATTTTACTCTGAACATTTTTAAAATAAAAAAATTTCGTATTTACATAATTCTTAAATATAAAAACGTGCGCTAGGGAAATCTTACACGAAAGCACAGAGGTATTTTTAGTTTCCTTATACCGACGGAAATTTCAGCAGTAGCAAGTGTATTTGCTTATTGTCTAATACCTAAAAAATGGGTGCTTTAGTGTTTGAAAAACTGAGGTCCAATTTGATTTCCACCGCTTTTTAAAATTATCTTGATATTGTTCCAATAGTCGCCAAAAATCACAATCAACCTTTTTATAATCTGGTATTTATGTTTGAATGCACATGCAGATGTAAGAAATTATGTGCATAAATATGTACCTACATGCAAACGAAAATCAAATCAAATATGCATGTGGCTGTGAATACTGAACTTTTGAATGCCGAAGCCAGCTTCATATTCGCATACAAATTTGATGTGAAAAATAAAAAAAGTGCTTTGCTAGTTTTTTTTTTTCAATTTAAGTCTGAAAATAAGCAATTGGTTTCTCCTTTGCGAAAGCGAGAAAACAAGCTATGTTATTCTGTTTTGAAAGTCACGTAAAAGCTAATGTGTGGAAACGTTGAAGCATGCTCACTGTGCTGTGATTGGCTGTACAAACAAAATACACATTGTGAGGTGGATTGGTGGTGTATATGCGCTATTTTCTTAGCAGGCTTTTAGGCGCATGTTACAGTGGGGGCTGTATTATTGAGAACTTAAATAGTAAACACACTTAAAACGTAAAATAACCAGATTTTAAAGAATTTCGTATGAAATGAACGAAAATGTGTACGCAAGTCGGTCTTCTCGGCTTGTATGAAGCGACCGCCTCTGGGCAGAGGATACGCGGCTCTTATCAGCCGGAGAGGACATAGCAAAATTAAGACCTGGCCCAGTTCCTGAGTTCTTAAATAAGTTCGGCCGTGCTGAGATGATGTGTTGAGGTGGAAGGCACAATAAACCAATATGTCGCCGTGCGTTATATTCTCCCAGTAATTATCTATCTATCTATCTATCTATCTATCTATATATCTATCTATCTATCTATCTATCTATCTATCTATCTATCTATCTATCTATCTATCTATCTATCTATCTATCTATCTATCTATCTATCTATCCATCTATCTATCTATCTATCTATCTATCTATCTATCTATCTATCTATCTATCTATCTATCTATCTATCTATCTATCTATCTATCTATCTATCTATCTATATATCTATATATCTATCTATCTATCTATCTATCTATCTATCTATCTATCTATCTATCTATCTATCTATCTATCTATCTATCTATCTATCTATCTATCTATCTATCTATCTATCTATCTATCTATCTATCTATCTATCTATCTATCTATCTATCTATCTATCTATCTATCTATCTATCTATCTATCTATCTATCTATCTATCTATCTATCTATCTATCTATCTATCTATCTATATATCTATCTATCTATCTATCTATCTATCTATCTATCTATCTATCTATCTATCTATCTATCTATCTATCTATCTATCAATCTATCTATCTATCTATCTATCTATCAATCTACATATCAATCGTAAGGTTGTAAATTTTTAGTCTCTGATCTCTTTTTGAACTGGTTAGGGTACGATTTCAATTGAAACTAGTTGCCTCATTGCACTACCAGTAATTGCTTTGCAAACATCACCTCTGTTTACTGTCTATTGATTTCCCCAGAGGTTTTGTTTGCTACTTCAACTGATTAAGCTGTTATTGTTGGAAACTTTTGTGCAAAAGTCTCATACATACGCGTACATTTATATAAGTATTTGCAAATATTTAAGTTCCCTTTAATACTTCAATCACATTTGGCCTACGAACACATACATTATTCATTAATGGCTGCTGGTGGACGCTGCAGCGGGTATGATATTTATGTAAACCTAACATAACACTCTAGTTGCTTTCATGGTGTTTTGCATATGGTAAACTTCAACAAAACGGCCAAAAGTAAGCTTGTTAGTTCGTCTGCAAATGTGTAAGTAACAAGTTTTGAATACGATTTCGGTTTTTATAAAAATAGAAGATCATTATTTGAGAACTTAGTAAACTGTTAGCGCTAATTTTAAAGCTTAAATTATTAATTTTAATTTTGAAATTTTTTGAAATCTAAATCGACGATTTCACTTAACTTTTGCTGCTGTACTGTTGCATCACAGCGAACACACATACATACATACATATATGTATGTGTGTAAATACATAACCTGCAAAACCAATTACCGACGTGCGCTGGGCAATGTTGCACGCAAAGTGCATATCAATTAACCGAGTTGCGCCGTCATCAACATGTGTACATGAGTGCACATCGACCGTTAGGTGAACAGGTGGCAGCAAATGACCAGCGGATTTGGTTTTTCGACACGCTGCTGCTGCGATTCATTTCGTACACACAAACATATGCAGGAATGTAAACGAATTTTTATTGACTATCTAGATATTGAAATGCTATTCCACTATTTCACTCCTCTTGTTGTTGTTGTTATGACTAACATCATCATGTTGGTGTACATTAGCCCAACCATGGAATGGACTTTTTTTTATGTGTGAGACATGCATAGGTTTTTATGTAATTCGTTGCTTGTGCAATTTGGTATTGAACATTGAAAAAGCTAGTCAATACTTTTAGATATATACATACATGTATGCCAATACATACCTGCATATTCATTTACTATGTATGTGGATAGATTACATTTTCAAAGGCTATTCAAGCGATAAGCCAAAAACCAAAGCAAAAACAAAATCGCTGTTTTCAGCAACACTCGCCAACATCAACAACAACAACATGCGTGCTTTGCAAGCGTAATTTTACGCAATAAAAGCCTCTTGCTGTTCTTTCTCATTGATTGCACTTCAGCGGTTTGATCAACAATTAGATTGCAATTCTGCTTAAATCGGCTTAGCTATTGAAACTGAGTCGCTCATGTTTAATTCTTGCAATATTTATTTTTTTGTTGTTTTTATGTGTTGTAATTGCTCTTATTTTTGAGTTTTGCTTCTACTTTTTTCTATTAATCTTTATTTGCTTTGGCTTTTAGCTTGAAAGCGAAATTGTGTTTAATTTTTTAATTCTTTTATGTAGGGATGTATGCAATTCGTGGATACGAAAATCTTACAAAGCTGATGATAATTTGTTGAGCCCAATAAACATTGTTGTGAAACTTTGAACGAGATGACCTTCGATTTGCTATAGCACTTTCAGGTCAAATGCAACTTTTTTCAAGTCAAGTGAAACTTTTTTCAACTCAAATGAAACTTTTTTCAAGTCAAGTGAAACTTTTTTCAAGTCAAGTGAAACTTTTTTCAAGTGAAGTGAAACTTTTTTCAACTCAATTGAAACTTTTTCAAATGAAGTGAAACTTTTTTCAACTTAATTGAATTTTTTTTTAAGTGAAGTGAAACTTTTTTCAAGTCAAGTGAAACCTTTTGCAAGCCAAGTGAAACTTTTTTCAAGTGAAGTGAAACTTTTTTTAAGTCAAGTGAAACTTTTTTCAAGTACAGTGAAACCTTTTTCAAGTTAAGTGAAACTCAGGTCAAGTGAATTTTTTTTTCAAGTAAAGTGAAACTTTGTTCACCTCAAGTGAAACTTTTTTCAAGCCAAGTGAAACTTTTTTCAAGTCAAGTGAAACTTTTTCCAACTCAAGTGAATTTTTTCAAGTCAAGTGAAGTGAAACTTTGTTCACCTCAAGTGAAACTTTTTTCAAGCCAAATGAAACTTTTTTCAAGTCAAGTGAAACTTTTTTCAACTCAAGCAAATTTTTTTTTCAAGTCAAGTGAAGTGAAACTTTGTTCACCTCAAGTGAAACTTTTTTCAAGTCAAGTGAAACTTTTTTCAAGTCAAGTGAAACTTTTTTCAACTCAAATTAAACTTTTTTCAGGTCAAGTGAAACCTTTTTCAAGTCCAGTGAAACTTTTTTCAGGTCAAGTGAATTTTTTTTCAAGTAAAGTGAAACTTTGTTCACCTCAAGTGAAACTTGTTTCAAGCCAAATGAAACTTTTTTCTAGTCAAGTGAAACTTTTTTCAACTCAAGTAAATTTTTTTTCAAGTCAAGTAAAGTGAAACTTTGTTCACCTCAAGTGAAACTTTTTTCAAGTCAAGTGAAACTTTTTTCAAGTCGAGTGAAACTTTTTTCAAGTCAAGTGAAACTTTGTTATCCTCAAGTGAAACTTTTTTCAAGTCAAGTGATTTTTTTTTCAATTGAAGTGAAACTTTGTTCACCTCAAGTGAAACTTTTTTCAAGTCAAGTGAAACTTTGTTCACCTCAAGTGAAACTTTTTTCAAGTGAAGTGAAACTTTCTTCACCTCAAGTGACACTTTTTTCAAGTCAAGTGAAGTGAAACTTTGTTCACCTCAAGTTTTTTCAAGTCAAGTGAAACTTTTTTCAACTCAAGTGATTTTTTTTTTCAAGTGAAGTGAAACTTTGTTCACCTCAAGCGAAACTTTTTTCACGTCAAGGGAATGACTGAAGATAAGCCCCGGCTCAGAAAGCAGGTTGGTGTTTCTACCGACAGTCATTGGTGGCAGCAGTGGAAGAGCGAGACATCCACTACATTGAAAATATCAGATGGACTTGAATGACATGGCCGTCCTTGGCGCCACCAAATAGAATACATTTTATTTATTGTATTCACTTTTGGCATACAAAATATTAAAGCACACATGACTTTGTGTTATCAAAAATAATCCACCAATTAGCCGTCACTGAATGAACTTTTACCAACTTACATATGCACATGTATAACCATTCGGTACAACGATTACTCGTATCTATTTAGTTAATGATTCAGAAAATAAGTTGTTTGTTTATATCTATAATCTAGATACATGTACATTAAGTTCTCTCACTTTTCTTCTCAAACTTATGCTCTTTGCTTTATGCGTCGTTACTTTCAATGGATTTATTTCTGCGTAACAACGTATGTACTTAATTCATGACCAACAGCAAGCACCAATAACACACTTAAAGCCCGTCTCCACATAACTTGTTTCACCAAAGAAACATGTAGCAAAACATCTCGCTAAATAACCCGTCTCCACGTGGCTGATCGTGATTCAGTTTAACATTTCTCTTTCTTGCTCTTCTTAAATGTTTGTATGTTTGCTTATTTTTGCGTTTTTGTTTTGGTCTGTGTGAGATTTCGATAGATTTTCGATACAAAATTAGAGAAGACATCGATATCATCGAGGTTGGCAAGATGATTCAGAATGAAACAGTGTTTCAATCTTCACTCGCTCTCAGAAATTTTGTATGGAAATTGGCGAGATTCGGCTCTGGTTTCCCTGTCGAAACAAGATTGAGAGAGAAAATGGAGAAAAAAAGAGCGAAACACGTTATGTGGAGACATGGTATTAGCTATTAACCATTTGTGGTATGCGGTGACATGTGCGACAAGACGAAATTAATCCCAAACGAAGCTTCGAAATTGTCAGAAAAGTAATTTGTGTTCAACACTCACATCATAGCACACACTCAAACCAAAAATTAGGATTAATAATAATGTGTGTGGTTAGCAGATAAATATCGTTTTTATAGAAGACATACTTGTACACCTAGTTACTCGCATAAAAGAGTGGTTAATGTGTAAAACGAATAAAGTGAACACCATTTTGCTTTTAGGCGCCAGTAAGATGTACTTATTTTGCATGATACGAGCGTAATACGTGGGCGGTTTTCAAGTTTACAATCACAGTTGTTACAAGTACATTTATATTAACTGAAAAATTTTCCCAAAAAGGAAAATCAACTAAAATTCTTTGTATAAACATAATGATTTTTTTTTAAATTAGATAAAATCATTTTTCTGAAGCTTTACTGAGTGAAAATGGTAAATTTCACACAATTACACTTATTTAAAAAATTTCCCAGAAAGGAAAATTTTTCTAAAATCAACTAAAATTGTTTACCTAAACATCTATATGAGTCATATCGACGAAATTAAAAAAAAAATCGTCAATTTAAAATTTAACAAAAAGGGAATTTTTTTAAATGAGTTAAGTTGTTTCTCTTAAAAATAATTGAGTCAAATTGGAAAATTTCACACAGCTATACTGATTTCCAAAATTTCCCAAAGAGCGATTTTTTTTAAAATTAGTTAAAATCGTTTCTCTTAAAAATAATTGATTATCAAAATTATCAAAATCCATTCAAAAAAACTGGCTGTGAAACATGTGTGAAATTTCACGGATATTTCACGACAAAGTTGTACTGAGTTCCTGCCGTGAAAACGTGGCGCAACATGCTAGCAACATCATGTCAGCAACATTTTTTCACGCCAATTTAAATATACAATGCCATTTATTTTCGAGTGAAAAGTGACATTTGTTGATATTTTGTATAAGAATTTTTGTATTGGCCAAAATTTGAAAGTTGGTTCTGAGGCGATGCTCCAATTTGCTTCTATTTACATTTGCTCAGTTTTCGTTTTGGCATTTATTCTCAATTGACAAAAACTTTTTTTGAAACATTTCACGGCAAAATAAATGCATGTTTCTGGCGAAATTTCACGGCAGTGAACTCAGTACTAAGCTTTTGACAAAAAAATTTTCTTGAAACATTTCACGGCAAAATAAATGCATGTTGCTGGCGAAATTTCACTGCGGTGAACTCAGTACTAGGCTTTACTCAAACAAGGGAAAATTTTTTTAAAACATAATAAAATGGTTTTTATTAAACTTCAGCGAGTCGTAATGATTAATTTAACGCAATTTTACTAATTGCCAAAATTTCCCAAAAAGGGAATTTTTTTTAAAACATAATAAAATTGTTTCTCTTAAAAATAATTGAGTCAAATTGGAAAATTTCACACAATTACGCTAATTTCCAAAATTCCCCAAAAAAGGAAATTTTTTTAAAAAATAATAAAATGGCTTTTATTTAACTTCAGCGAGTCGTAATGATTAATTTAACGCAATTTTACTAATTACTAAAATTTCCCAAAAAGGGATTTTTTTTAAAAAACATAAAATGGTCTCTCTTAAAAATATACTAATTTCCAAAATTTCCCAAAAAAGGGAATTTTTTTAAAAACATAATAAAATGGTTTTTATTAAACTTCAGCGAGTCGCAATGCTTAATCTTATGCAATTTTACTAATTACCAAAATTTCCCCAAAAGGAAAATTTTTGTAAAATTAAAAAAAAGTAAAAAAAGGTTTTAAGGTTGAAAATATCTACGGTACTCCCCTTATTAGAGACAGTTCGAAACGGGTTCTAGGATTTGCCCCTTCGTAGGACATATATACTAAAATATGTTAAAGAAGGCAGTTCAAGGTATGGCGTTGGGATAGGTGGAGAATCAACCCTGTCTCTCTGCGCTGGCTTTGAACTGGCGCGATTTGCTGAAGGGTACATATATACATACTTATAAATATATGGATTTATGTGTAGCTGCTGGCAATCGCTGGACAATGGCCGTTCGCACTATGCGCCAGCAACAAATCACCCAGAGAATTAAAAATTTACAGCGCCAGCGAACACACGCATACCAAAGGAATTTTAAAACATATGCAGACTCACTTAACATAAATATGTATGTAGATGAAAGCCTAAAGCGCTGTAATTGCTGTTGGGAATACATATGTAGCAAGTAAATGAAGAAATGTGTGTACATACTAGATGGGAACAGAAATGCACTTACATGCAGCGATAAGCTTGTATGTAAAACTAAACAATTTTTATCGCATAATCTTGAAATGTCCATATATACATACATATGTATGTGTGTACACTGTTATAAATATTGGAAAATTTTTTAAACTTTGATTTGGTTTGAAAGAAATTTAAAACTTTTTTGAGTTAAGTTTTGAACATTCGGAAGTTTAAAAGTTTCTTATTCCTTTTTGGATTAAAATTCAAACATACAAAACTTCAAATATTTCAAAGTATTTTTTGGAATAAATTTCATACTTTTTTGGTTTAAATCTTATAATTTTTCTCATTTAAACTTTTAAGGTTTAAATTTTAAACTTTCATTGGTCGTAAAATTTGGTTTCAGCAAAAAAAATTTTATTTTTTGTTTTGAAATTCCAACTTGCTTTTTCGAGAAATGAACAATATAAAAAGCTCATTTATAGTTATTAGACAATATGAATGAATGAATGGAGAAACAAACAAACACAAAATAATTATGGAAACAGATAAAATGAAGAAGGAAGAAAAGGAGAAGAAGAGCATAGGAAAAAGGCACAATATTGAAAATGGGTGTTGTGGGGAGAACAATATGGGAGAAAAGGAGAAAAAAGGATAGGAAAGAAGATACAATAGGGAAAAGCATGAAGAGGATTTGGGAGCAGACATTTTTTTTAATTTAAACCAAAAAAAAAAAAGGTTTACATTTTAAAAGTCTTAAAATAAATTTTAATTTGGAATAAAATCTCAACCCTAAAAGTTTAAAAATCTTTTAAACTTTTCAAAATTTAAATTTTAATAATTTTTCGGTCGTGTCCTATATATCGACAAAAAAAGTTTAAAATTTATATCAAAATTTATTTGAGTGTAGGTATGTAGATTTGTGCTTAAACTCTATCTTAGTTAAGAAACAAGAAATGTTCGTTGTCTTTTGTGTATATTTAACCACTTCTATGGCACTCATTTCCTATTTGTACTGAAAATTGTTACGTATACGCCACGTCATACGTTTGTTTTGTAGTAAACACTTTGAGTTATTTTCTAAATCTTTGCTGCAAGCAATTTTTGTTCATAACATTAACATTATCATATCTTTAATATAACAAATTTTATTTACCCACGCACACATGAATTTTATGCCACCACGTGGAGTCGTTCATAGTCGCCTCTTCGATTGCGGTTTTTAACTTTTCTGTTTTATGTCTCGCACACATCGCCAACTTGTGGTTGTGGTTGTTGGTTGTAAACCGCATTGAGGGTGTGCTTAACACAAATTTTTCATTACACCACAAATTTTGGCATGTAAATAACTAAATACAATAAATACTTTTGTCGCCTCTCTGCATTATCATAATTGGCAAACATAGACAATTGCAAAGTGAAAGGACATTTAAATACATATGTACCTTGGCGCATGTGTATGTGCCTGTGTGTCTTGATGTCGCTGCTATGATATATCAAGCAGAAATTATCTTAAAAACAATTTTCGTCGCATCTACATACATACATATATAGTCATTTGGGCGGTGACTGCGGCTAAGCTCAATGGCCTTGTATCGGTATCTCTTTAATTGAAAAAAAAAATAAATAAATAAAATTAAAGCAATAACCGCACACGCAACCATAAACACATATAAACATACATTTGTGTATTTGCATTTATATTTTATGTTGCTTACGCATGTTGAGTTCAAATAGCTTTTTACAAACGCTCCAGAAGGCCATAAGTGATAAACATATTTATCTCCGGTTTCAAAGCATTTATAATTGCTTGCACTTTCTTGTTGAAGGTGACAAGAAGGTTGGTATCGTAATATTAAGGCGAGGTGATCCACATCCACTAGTGGTTGCACAGAACAAATTCTAGGCGCCAAAATGAATATTTTTAAAGCAGTTATGGGGAGCACCCATTTTAGAGGACTGCAATAACCAGTAGAAACAGAGCTTTCTCTTGGAGAAAAAAGGAGTAGAGCGCTCTTTGCCAGCAACCAAGAGAATAACTATAGAGTAGCTTTCATCCTTGCGATCTCCTACTGCTGGTCATGCAATATTAAAAGAAGACTATTTTGTAGTTTCTCTATGTATATTGGGTTTGTTCTTTAATTCAGAGTTGGCAACATTCCATCATCAAACAACAAACCTCATATTGTTGCTCAGTTTAATCTAGCTAGTGTGACGGACTTTTCCTTGGGTTTGCTGGGGTAGCGCAGTCCGTCCAGGGTTCCTGAAATTATAAAAGATTCCTAATTCCAAATTAAAGAAAACCCTGTATTTTAGTTATTGTCATAAACGTTATAAAAATCTTTTATTAATATATTAATTAATTTTTACTATTTCCTACAAAAATTCCTACGACTGTATAAAGGTAGCGGAGGTGTTCTTACCCGCCCGCTGACCTTCCGTTGACAGAGGTGGAAACCGCCTGCCAAATATAACTGCACACAAATGAAGTGTTAGGACCTCCAGGTGTGCGCCGTTTGTGGGTGTGTTAATGCCACCGACAAATATACCTGCCTCTGATTCCTATACTAAATGCATAACGTAAGCTACCAAATAATAATAATATAATTCTAAGTACAGATGGGGTGTTAAGACCCCCAGGTGTACTCCTTTGTCGGTGTGTTAATGCCACCGACAAGTATACCTAACGCTTGCCTAACTCCTACTGATTTTCCACAGGATGCTGTCGCCCTTTTATACAAAAATCCTGACAGCGGCGGACAGTTATCGCTGCACTAAATTCCCGTAGCTTTACAATTGTTGCTAATTCTAATGTAAATATATATTCTTAACTTAACTGCTTTGTAATATTAGTGTATGTACATATGTATGTCGCTGCATACAAAATCCCGAAACGGGTCAACAATCCTGCCTGCACTAATTTTCCGTAACTTTTACATTTGTTGCTAATACTAACGTACATATGTATTCTAAACTCACGGCCTCTAATATTAACATATGTATGTATGTATGTCTGTATGTCACTCATACACTTGCATTTTACCGTATTCCTCTTTGTGCGACCTTCGCTTGCTGGCCGGCTGCCTATGGTTCAATGCGTGTGCAGTTGAGTGTACATATGTACATACGTATGCTTATATTTTACAATGTAAGATTTACATGTTAGGTTGTGTGTACATATGTTTTAACTTTTAAAGTTTAGTAACCTTAGTTTTGGGGTGAAAGACTTAAATTTTAATTATTAGACTGTGTCTATATATCTATGTACATATGTACCTTAATGTGTATATATGTATGTGCTATATTTAAATTATGTATGATTATGCATATACTGCTTGTATATATATAACTCGGGTGTAGATATGTATGTAAGTATATATATATATATATATATATATGTACGTAATCCGCATTGTATATATGTATATATGTATGTGAATTCAAATTATAAATATATATATACATATGTATGTATGTATGTTAATTTCTATTTGTACATTAGGCTGGGTCAGATTTCATGAATGTACAAAAATCCCATTTGTGTGTACATATATATACGTATGTAAATTCAAGTTATATATATATATGTATGTATGTGTGCCAGTTTGACGATCGCATTAGGCTGGGTCAGACTTCATGTATGAATATATGTACGTTATTGTGGGGGACTCCAACTCCTCAGGATTGGGGTCCTCACACTAGTATTTCATAAAACTTATTCTCACACAGAGTATATTATTCTAACTTCTAAGCCCTTTCTTTCGCTTTGTTTTAACTTTTGACATCAAGCAACAAAGTCTTCATAGTACATAAATAAATGTAGACGAATGAAATGCTTTATATTAAGAATATTCCATAGCCATTTTTTGTTTGCGGCACTTTTTATTACATACATACATACATATTTCTTTTAACATCTTGCCGCCCACATGCTTGTAAATACATACATACGTACTAACATACATACATGAATGTGTTTATATATGTAAATAAATGCACGTGCTGAACATTAAAGCATAAATAAACGCTTATGGTCTGGCATATTTTGTGTTTAATAAGAGTTGAACGCCGCCGCGGCACAGAGAAAGAAAGGCAAGCAGCAGCAGCGCGGCGCACACTGGGGCCACTTATATATATGAGGACGCTCAAAATTCGGAAATCAACTTTTTTACATCAGAATCGCTTTATCTGCACTAAAGCTGTTAATCTATAGGATCTTAACCCATTGACGGCCATGTGTTAACCCGTTGGTGACCTATGTTTTTTATTTCAGTTTCGAGTTTAATTTTCTTGAATCAGAATCGGTATATCGATACTAAAATAGTAAATCACAAGAATTTTAACCCCTTAACGACCACGCATTAACCCATTTTAAACCAAATTTTTTCACTTAATTCTTACATCAAAATATTTAAATCATATTAGTTGTATCTACACTAAAACCAGTAATCTTTGGAATCTTAACCCATTAACGGTCATGAATTAACTTATTGGTGACCAGTTTTTTTTAAGATCTGTAAATAAATTATTTAAATCACAATTGGTATGTCTGTGGTATGGTGGCCGCAGTGGTGCAGTGGTTAAAGTGTTCGCCTGCTATGCCAGAGGTCTCGGGTTCAAACCCCAGTCCGAGCAAACACCAAAAAATTGTTCTAATTAGTAAAAATCCAATTATTGGGTTTTTAAGAGCGGCGGTCACCTCTCGGCAGTGGGCAGCATACCCTCCGAGAGTATTTCTGCCATGAAAAAGCTTCTCAAAAAAAATGCATTCGCCGTTCGGAGCCGGCATAAAACTGTAGGTCCACCCAATTGGTACGAAAAAC
This sequence comes from Urophora cardui, assembly GCA_960531455.1. Classification (NCBI taxonomy): domain Eukaryota; kingdom Metazoa; phylum Arthropoda; class Insecta; order Diptera; family Tephritidae; genus Urophora; species Urophora cardui. Next base: position 137,105,213 of record OY482672.1, read on the forward strand.
AAAAGGAGCACACCTCGAATTGGGACAGAAGCTCGGCCATAAAACTCGTCAGAGTTATAATAGCGCCATTGTTTTATATTATTATTATATTAATATGTCTGTACAAAAATAGCCAATTTGTATTATATTAACCCATTAGCGGATATTTATTATCCCATTGATGAAATAGCTAGGTGCAGGTACATATGTATGTATACAAAAATTGTTTTCTCCAATTTTTTGTTTCGAAATATTAAAAGTTTTATGTTGTCACAAGTTTGTTTATATGGGAATTAAGAGTTTCAACGTTAGCGTTTTAAGCAGAACACGTATTTCCCCACACATTTTCATGCCTAACATAAAAAAAAAACAAAATTGGAGTAACACAACTTGTGCTTCAAAGAAGTCATATTATAATCCAACTTACAAGTCTAAATTAAAGAAAACTGGCTTGACAAGTAACCTTAACCACAATTTGTAATTAAAGTAACCAGTAAATAATGGATCAACTAAATTAAAGATAGAACAGAATCAAATTCAACCAGATATAGGTGTTTTTTTTTAACTAAAATTGGAATGCAATTTTTAAACTCTCTTTTTTTTTAAATGCGCACTTTGCTTTTGGTTCTGAACTCGGATTCTTTGTCACAAAGGACCATATTTTACTGCTGCATTTTTACATTTGCTACCTTTTTGCGCAAATTAAAAAAAATCCATTTTGAAAAAAAATATTTAAGACAAGTAAGGAAGCCTAAGTTCGAGTGGAATCGAACATTAGATACTCAGCTGTATGCTTTCATTGTTTGTTTTCGTTTGAAGGAAACACGGTATATAAAGAGAGTGCTGTATAAAGTGGGCGTAGCCACGCCCATTTTCAACATTTTTAACAGTTATTCAACTAAGCATATGAATATTATTCTTTGTGCAAAATTTCATTCCTTTATGACTTCTAGTTTGTTAAAAAGTAGGCGTGGTCATAAACCGATTTCAATACATTTTTGCGTGTCTATTAACACAGGTTATAAAAGTGTATAAACCAAGTTTCGTCATAATATCTCAATTATTTGTCGAGTTGTGGGCTCAGAAATCTCGTATATTCCTTTGTCTAAAAAGAGGCGGTGCGACGCCCATTTTCCAAAATTTTTCTATTTTTTGTTTCCGGTCTATTGTGGAACTCATGCCACAAAATTTCAATGAATTATCTTTATATTTGACAAAGATATCGCTTAAAAAGTTTTTATTAGGCCACTTTATAATACCCATATATAAAAGTGGGCGTGGTCGTCAACCGATTTCGCTAAAATTTTGAACGTATATTACCACAAGTAATAGAAGTGTACACACCAAGTTTCGTCATTATATCTCACTTATTTGTCGAGTTATGGGCTCAGAAATATCGTATATTCCTGCTTCTAAAAAGAGGCGGTGGCACGCCCATTTTCCAAAATTTTTGTGTTTTTAGTTTTATGTCCGCAGTTGGACTCCTGCCATAAAATTTCAATGATATATCTCTATATTTGACAGAGATATAGCTTAAAATGTTTTTATTAGGTCACTTTATAATACACATATATAAAAGTGGGCGTGGCCGTCAACCGATTTTGACAATTTTACGTCAAAACATTTGCCTAAGTAATTAAATCACGCGTACCAAATTTCATCGACATATCTTCAACGGTTTCTGAGTTATGACTCATAAAACTTTCAATGTTTGACCCTTAATAAGTGGGCGTGGCACCGCCCATTTTCCAAAATTTCATAAAATTTCTTCATAGGGGCCTGAGCTCAACATGTGGGTAAAATTTTATCGCTCCAGCTATATTAGGGACTGAGATACCAAATTTCCGATTTTTTCTATATAGGAAAAGTGGGCGTGGTCATGGTCCGA